>JABASK010000490.1:0-14185 GCA_019776465.1 Rambutanura hunanensis | reverse complement strand
ACGCTGGATCCATAGTTTTTCCTTTCCTGTGCCATTCCCGTGACATCCACGCAAATAAACAAACTTATTGGTGTAAAAATCTGTTGCTCCGCCTCCGATAACGGCTTAGCAAATCAGATTGATTATTTCCAATGGAATGGCACGGGAATGGCACAGGAAAGGAAAACTATGGATCCAGCGTTAAAGCGTTTTGACTAAAAACATTACAAACGAAAGACATATCGTAGTTAGCCTTGTCGATTGTAAAGACTCATACTCAACCCGATTTAAAAAGGTTTAAAGACTAGGGCTCTCTAAATTTGTACAATAAGTTCAGTCATCAAAGCCAACCACTTTGAATTTTTCAGGCTTGGTGACCTTGAATGCAGGAATTGTCACTTGCCCACAAAAATTCAAGGTCAAGTAAACTTGATATGGAAGTCAGAACTTAACTTTTCTTTGGTCTCTATTTCTTTTGCCTTGGGCTTATAACCTTTTACAACAATTTTTCTTTACTTGGTGATCTGTTAGGAAAAAAGGCTAAAAACGCAAGGTTCCTTCAATGCAATGTCACTACACTTCAAAACTCATTTGATTTTAGACAGTAAAGTACGGAAATCAGGATTAAATATAGAACGCAAAAATATATAATTTATTTAATTTTCAAAAAAAAACATGAGGTGATCTTTCTCCCAACGTTAATAAAAAGTACTAAATAATTTGAAACAGAAATTAGGTCAAAATTTTTCAACTTAAATGTGCAGAATTCCCTTCATAGCGTGAAACTTTTTAATCCTACCTATAGAAATAGAGTTTGGTCTGTATACTTTTAAGTGTGCTTCACTGTATTAGCAAAAGTAGAGGACATTTCAGGTTAGTCTAAAATTTTGAGCTAGAAAACTAAAATACTACAGGAAGTTAAGAAACACTTGAGTCACCAACATTTCTAGAAGAATCTAACATCTGATAATTTGTTGTATACAGGTTTTTTTTTCTTCATAAGTGTACCTCTGTACCAGCGACTATGTTCGGAGTTTCAGTGATTTTGATAATAATTTCTGTGCTATTGTACATCAACTGGAAAAAGAAAAATAACCTATATCCTCCAGGTATAATAGAGCTAAAAAAATTTATTTTACGAATGTTTTTGACAATTTTTATTTATTATTTTTAAATCTTCTCAAGGTCCTGTTAATTGGTTAGGAATTGGTAGTTTTTTGGCAATCCACAATGCAGATCCAGTTTATCCACACGAAGCTTTTAGAAAATTGGCAAAAAAATATGGTCCTATTATGTCCTTAACGCTTGGGGCACACAACGCTGGTAAAGTTACGCTTACACAAAGAAAAAAAACAAAATTTAGACTTGTTTTTAACAAAATTTTTAAATTTTCATTTTTCAGTTATCTTTTCAAAGTATGAAGATATTCAGGAAATTTTTAAAAAAGATGAATTTAATGGTCGCTACCAATTTCCTACATTTTTGGATCGTTCTTACGGAAAAGAGCTCGGTGCCTCAAATATTTCAAATTCTTTCAACTTTATTTGTAACAAACTAAACTAATTTAGGTCAGAATTCACAGCCTAATTTTTCCTGCAGGTATATTGTTCACAAGCAACGATGTGTGGCGTACTGTGCGTAAATTTACTGCAAAATCACTACGTGATAAAGGATTTAGAAATCCTGAAGTTCTTGGAAAAAAAATTAACGAGGAGTGGACCGATTTTGCACTGGAATTTAAGAAGGAAGCAGCTGCAAATGGCGGAGTGATTCAATTTAACTCAAATTTCAGCGCNGTGATAAAGGATTTAGAAATCCTGAAGTTCTTGGAAAAAAAATTAACGAGGAGTGGACCGATTTTGCACTGGAATTTAAGAAGGAAGCAGCTGCAAATGGCGGAGTGATTCAATTTAACTCAAATTTCAGCGCTTTAGTAGTCAGCGTTATTTGGAGTTACGTATTTGGATTTCGTTACAAACAATCGGAAGAACTTTTTCAACAGTTTCTGGATACTACTGACGATATTGTCAAAGCGCTGGCATTTAACAATATAAACCTTTTGTTTCCCTTCTTTCGTAAAATTGTTCCACGACTTACTGGACATAATAGAGACATGGCCGTATACACGAAGCATCTGAAAATTTTTAAGGTAAATTTATCAACAAACGACGTGCGTTGTGATCTTTGACCTCTCTTTATTACATTGCGACTGGCTGCTCAGAACATTTTCGTGCTTTACACTAATTGACGCTGACCTAGCGTATCCCAAAAATTAACGATTTGCCAAAAAAGTTTTTTGATCAATTTGAAAATTTGTTGTTATTTTGGTTAGGAACTCCTGGATGTGGCCAAAGAATACAACACTGGTGACAACCTGTACCAAGCCTTTCAATCGGAAATTGATAAAAATTCTGGAAATATGAACACGCATTTCACAGGTAACTAGGAAAAAGAATTAAGGATTTTTTTTAAGATTCATAATTTTAATACTTTTTTTCAATCGTTGACAGAGGAACAAATGATTGTCACATTGCTTGACATCTTCCTGGCCGGTTCTGAAACGACCAACCATTTTATCGGATTTGGTATATTACACATGGTCCTTAATCCGGATATGCAAGACAAAATGTATGAAGAAATTTGTAAAGTAGTTCCGGATAAAAATGAAATACCGTCATATGCCGACATAGAACGTATGTCTTACACACAAGCCTTCATGTTTGAAATTTTTCGGTATTGCAATATTGTCCCAATTCCACTGGCAAGACAGTGTTCAGTTGACTTCGACTATAAAGGATTCATAATTCCAAAGGCAATAATAACTCAAAATTTCTCATTGTCATTTCTTAAAAGTTTAAACTTATATACTTTTTATTTTATTAAAATTTTACAGGGAGCTTGTATCATGTACAATCTCCACTGCGTCTTTAATGACCCGGAGTATTGGGGTGACCCGCAAAACTTTCGCCCTGACAGATTCCTTGATTCTAACGGTAACCTGACCAAAACTGAAAGGATAATTGTTTTTGGAGTGGGTAAGCGTAGTATATTTTTACAAAAGCATATTTTTTAGTGAGCACTAAAATTTTCCATGTAAAAGTTTGTCTTTGTTTTACATGCATTTGTAATTGTAAAGTGTCACTACGGAAAATTTTTGTCTTAGGAAAGCGTATCTGTATCGGCGACATCGTGGCAAAACAAACAGGCTTCATATATTTGGCAGCATTAATTAAAAATTTTAAGTTTGAAATTATTCCAAACGAACCACCACCATCTCCCAAGCCTCAACCCAGCAGTTTTACTTCCAGGCCTCATCCATTCAAATCGATTATTATTCCGCGTGAATACTTTTAAACAAAAAAAAGTCAATTAAACGAAACTAAATTAGTAGTAGTAACAGTAGTATACACACTACTGCCACCGAGCTCCACCGTGACTGTAGCTACTACAGCCACGGAGCTCCACCGTGAGCTCCACAAAAGATCCTTATCGAAAAACCTCAAATCTCAAAAGATCCTTTATTTTTACTAAAACTGGAATTCTTTCACAATTTTTTTTCCAAGACAAATTGTGTCCCTCTTCCTCATTGAAAGACGACAAGTCGAGATCGCTTAAGGCGATTCTGTTGTCAGGAAGCTCTCCCGACACAGCAAAAAAAAAAAGAATTAAGGAAGGGTGACACATTATCAGTTAAATTTTGTTGCGATTCACTTGGAAGAGGTGGAGCACAAGCATTTTGTTGTGAATCGTGAAGTGACTCATCCATTAACCCCCACATTGATGGTGTTGGCGGAGTATACGGCCCACCGATTAAGGGATCCCGTTCTTTAGCAAAGGGGGTAATTGACGCTTGTGATGAGGGAAAGACCTCTGGAAGAGAGGGCAAACTGGAATGCTCTGATAACGGTGAAAGTGTGTTTCCTTTACTTCCCTCTTCATTAATCGACGTTTGGTCAGGTGAATCGTTTAGCGATGCCATGTCTTCATCATCCAATGAAACGTTCAATTGCTTACCAACTTCCAAGACACACCCATTTAGGTTCTTGAATTTTTCATAATCTTGAAGCTGCTGTTTGCATCCCATTTGAAGAACTTCTTCCTGCGTTAGAATTTAGTTGAGCCGTCAGGCCAGCGAGTGAGTAAGCGCCCCTGCCTTTCTCCCGTAATTGTCATACGCACCTTTGTGCACTTGTAGATGCCCAGTTTGCGCCCTTTGACACATTCTCTTCGCTCAAATGAAGTTTCGCTAGATAAGCACGAATTTTTATCATCAATTTTAAAAGCAAGTTTTAAAAGTCTTAAAATTCAACTTTAAAAGCAAGTTTTAAAAGTCTTAAAAGTCAATTTTTAAAAGTCAATTTTAAAAGTTTTTGCTCATACCTTTCCCAAAATTCCTCTTTTGGCACGTTCCATAGACATTTGAACAATTCCCATCTCTCTCCAGAGGTTGGATGCTGCCCATCCTTGTGTGCTATAATCCTTACCAATCAGCGTTTCTCTATAAAAAGTTAGTTTTCAAATTTTATACCATCCTAATTAAATTGCATTAGTGCTCTTATTTTATACCGTCATAATTAAATTACATTAGTGTTCTTATTTTATACCACAATAATTAAAGGTGGTTAATAGGATTTCGTTCTAGTCCGAACCATCACTTTTCACCAAGATGTTGCGAGAAACACTTGCAAGAATGAAATGTTCGAACTGAAGTTGACTTAAAGGTCAAGTATCTAAGACGCTACTCTTCTTCAAGCCCTATTCTTACGCCCCTTTTAAGAATTTGTTTTTCTTTGTTTTAAAATATTCAACACGATTCTAATCATTACAATAGAGGTCTCCAAGACCATTTCCTAGGTATTCCACCCCCACAATTCTCAACAAACAAAAGTTTTGAAATGACTTTTTTTAAGACGCTACCTTTTTCAAGAGCTTTTCTACACAAGCAATAACCATTTTTTCAAGTAACCTATTCCTACAATTCTTAACGGTCAAAAAATTTTTCCAAAAAAAATGTAGTAATGGTGCAATGGCTTTTGTTCAGATGTAAATAGTAAGTAGGTCTACACAAAAAAAATTTTTTTTTACAATGTAAACTAGTATCTAGGTTAATTTATTTGGTAATTTTAACAAAGATGTATAACGGTTTGGGACGGTTGTAAGTAGTATGTAGATATGCTTTACACAATATTTTTTGCAATGCAAACTAGAATCTAAGTTTACTTATTTGTTAATTTTAACAAAGCCGTGTAGCAGTTTGGGTGGTTTGGTATATTACAATCTACCAACAGCGCAGGTCGTATTCTCCAATCTTCTCGATCTTGTTCAAACAATGTCTCAAATTCCTCACAACAATGTGGACATTTTGTATCCCACTCACAGTCTGAAGCTAAAACTGTGCAATCCGTCCATTTGTCTTGTTGCTTCCTCTTTTGCAATTGATCTAGATTCTCAAAGTTGCTGGAGTCGTTGAGTTTTACCCAATTTTGAGTAGAACAATACCAGTTTCGTGTCACTCCTTTGTCACGATTAGCTTTCGCTTTACGATTTTGGCAAAAAGAAAATCCAAATGCATGGAATACGTACGATCTCCTTCAGAAAATCGCTGAAAAAAAAGAAAGAAAATTTTCCATAACTTTTACACACTCTCGGCAGGATTAGCTAGAGACGACATTATTGTTAAGCTGGTAAGAACGTGTTAACCCTTACACTCGCAATGTTTTGAATGATTACAGTTTGTCGGACTTGGGACGCTGAAAAAAAATTTGAGAAAAAATCTTAGAATTGGTCAATTCGTGCTTGTTCGTCGATAAAATACGATTTACAGAGTGGGAAGCTGAATCCTGAGGTGCTGGACGCTGTATCCGAGGAGCTGGGATGCTGAATCCCATCTCACCATCACAAATACCCAAGTCAAACTTTTGCGTAATGGTTTTACTCACGAAAAGTATAGTATAGTAAACATTTGAAATATGTTTAAATACATTAGAACTGAGACCCTGCGCAGTAAATACTTTGTTAATTCCTGTGATATGTTCATCTAAATGCAATTCTTTGTATTTTAAATTATTGTAAATTATTATTTAACAATAACACATTATGAACAGTATCATTTGGAACTGAACAATATTATCATAATTTAGCGATTTTGTTCCACGAGTTTTGAATCGTACGTTTGCTTAATGGATTCTATTTCCGATGTAAGGGAGACTGTCGTTGAGCGATTTAGTTTTATCTGGAAGTTAATTAAAAATACGCAACTTTCAAAATTAATAGATACGTGTGATATTAGCATAAAATAACTTACCATGTGCTTCTAACTGCAGAGGATCTGTATTTTCGTTCTCAACGTCCTCTGGTATAGATTGTTTTGATACCCTTAAATCAAATTAAAAACCATTATAATCCGGGCCAAGTTTATTTTAAGTTTTCATAATATATAAAGTATACTGAAAACCAGTTCAAAATAAATTTCCTTAAGTATTAATTCATGAATTGTTTCATCGTGCCTGCGATTATACACGGCTAATGCGTTCAGTTAAAACTTTTGGCTTACGTGTTGGCAACAATTTACTTGGAATTGACCCCTTTTTCAACTTCTTTTTGACATGCCATCCCATAAGTTCGGTCCTGTAGTCACTTTCAAAATCATCCGATGTAAAATGTGCTGAACACATGACCGAATTCTTTAAGTTGACAACATCCTTGCGTTTGCGTTTAGCAAGCCATACTTTGGCTAACTTATTGTCCTTTGGAAAATGGTGGGACGATTGTAATTCACTGTAATTATGCTTTTGGCTGTTCCTATAGCCAACTACTGCACAGTGCACCATGTTAATTACTTATTAAATATAAAACATCTCTTAAAACTACATTAAATACAAACTTGAATTTCTTTGTTCATGAAAGTTGGTGTGGGCTGCGAGAGAGAGTAATTACCTCGTGATCGCATGGTGGGTGAGAACGGGTGGTTACCGATGTTTGTGTCCTATTGTTGAGTTGCTTCTCCGTGTTTATCCTACACTCCCTATGCTGGACAAGTTTTTAAAAAAATGGCACGACTCCGACACGAATAATTTGAAGTCTCCCGTACGGAAGCGTATTCAGACCAAGCTACCAGCCACATTTTTCCCCCTGTAAAAATAGCATTGACAAGTCAGGAAAGTACAACTTTGAAATCGGGCTGCCCAACTGCAGATGCCACACATTAGTTCCCACATTTCAAAGTGCCAGAGTTCGGATCCCACACTTTGACGCTGCTTCCGTACTCCCGGCATACAGAGTGAACAAGTTGCTGAGAATAGTAACGACATACTACAGAACAAAGAAGAACTCAAGAACAAAGGGGCCTTCTGATTGGCTAAACTTGTTCGCAGAAATTACTTTTCGAGGTTTTGTGACAGTGTTGAAATGTGCCGGGCTCGTCGTATTTTTTTGTAAAATGTGCAGTGTGAATATATTGTAGAAATACAACGATGGAACATTTCTGAAGTACGTTTTTTTATCAAATACATGGATAATTCGTGCCCATACCCTAAGAAATGATTGCAAAAAATGTTCGCTTTCAGCCGGAGAGTCAATCTCGGGTATTAATTTCAATTTTTCAGGATTTATTTAACAGTAGTATTTATGCACTATGTACTACATACTCTACACTATGAATACTACCTAGTTTTCGCAAATTCCTTGAGAAGAGCAATAAAAGCCTGGACAACAGGACAAACGATGGCATTCTGTATGCATCGGCGCACATGGAGTCTCATCTTCCTCATTGTTTGAGCAGTGTGGTATTCGTACGCAATATGACTCATGCTTATGCACAACACACCAATGATATTTACAACAATCCCAACCTTTGCACGGACTTCCGCTTTCTTTACACTTGAAGAAATTTTATGAAATATTATAATTATACCTTATTTAAATTAAAAGTTTTAACGTTTTGGATCACTTACGTGTCTCCTCCTGAGTCCTGCTGCTGCAGTAATATTTTGTACATCTGATGACAAAGTTTCTGGTATCAAGGTATAAAGCACCCAAAAGCCAAAGACCACTACGATCAATCTAAAATACATATCAGGAGTTTCAATTTGAAAAATTTTGATTTTAGGTTTTTTTTTCAAGTTATTTTGATTGTAATGCAGTGTACCTCATGTTGATTGCTGAGCAATGCAGGGAACAAGTACTAAAAGTAGTAGTTGGAGAATTTAACATGGAAAAGTCAAATCCGCGACAAGAGTGCAGTAGTTTTATGGTCCTCATTATTCCAAACCTTAGTCTCTAAATTGACACAATTAGAGATTTACTGAATAAGTGATTTAATAAATTTAGTTGGAACTTGTGAAGTTTGACTGATTAGGGTTGAGGCGAGGCTAGAAGAATAGGGATTTAGCAGTTACAAGATAGTTAATATAAAAACTAAACGTGTATTGAACTGAACTGAATATGCCATCGAGTATTATGAAGTCAAATTAGGTATTTCTAACCTAGTTAAACCTATTTTTAGTTGGAAAAGTCTTACTTTGAAACCTTCATGTTGCACGTCTGAAGAATGCCATGAAGTTTTTGAGCATGATAGTACAACAGCCAGGGTTATCGAAATTTTAGGAAATTGATTTGTATGTTCACCACAATAATAATTTTACTGAAATCACAATTCTCTGACAATAAAATATTTGGTACCTTTTCTTAATGCCAAACGAGTTCAAAATTTGTTGTCATCTTTTAGTTACAAAAGAGAAATGCTGGAAGGATACTAAATAGATTTATAGAAAATCTGTTTTTAGATAAACTCGATGATAAAACTGTGAGTTCGGATTTTTTTAATAGATTTTTTTTAAACAATTTTTTAAAACCTCCAATAATTGTAACCTGTTCTTTTCTGTATAAAGTATTCGTACTTATTATTTACACTGCATTGTAGTGCCACGCGAAGTGTCTAACAGCACTAAAATTTTCCATGTAGAAGTTTGTCTCTGCTTACATCCATTTCTAATTATTGTAAAGTGTCACTACGGGTAATTTTTGTCTTAGGAAAACGTATCTGTATCGGCGACATTTTGGCAACACAAACAGGCTTCACATATTTGACAGCATTAATTAAAAATTTTAAGTTTGAACAAAACAAAAAAAGACAATTAAACGAAACTAAATTAGTAGTAGTAACTAAAAACAAAGTAACTACAAACGTAGTAAATAGTGTTTAAAAATACCTATATGCTTTTGTAACATCTTGTTAAATCGAAAATCTGTGGATTTTATATCTATTTGTATTAATTTGAAGCTTCAAATAAATCAACAATGAACGTTAGAACGCTTATCTTCATAAAAAAAACATGATATACAAGAATATATAATAAATCTCATCAAAAATTAGTTTGGTTTCTAATTAATTGTATTACTTTTTATCAAAAGTTGTGAGGTCAATACCTACCAATTGTACGTTGAGTATAAATTGCTTTTTATTTTCAAACTTAAATGTTATGTTTTCTTAAAGTTATCATCCTAATTTTTGCAAATTAAGTAACATTAGTCGAAATCGGCAAAAAAGTGACTTCTTGTTTTTTAACTTGTACTTTAATGTTATTCTTAATTATACCTTACAACCAATAACTTGATAAAACTCTTTTCTAAATTTGTTCCCAGTTAGTACGTATATCGGGAAATTAATCGCAGAATTTAAATTGTACAAAACTTCTGATATCATATTAGAAAAATGAAAATCGTTATATATTAAGTTGCATGTCACTACGTAAACGTATAACACATGACCAACAAGAAACACTATAACAACTAATAGTAATCCTTGCGTGACCTGCAAATTTTCTCGTTTCTGTGATGTCAAATTAGCTCTAATTTTTCTTGCCTTCTGAACTGCAAAAACTACTCGTGTATTACAGTACACAATGGTTACGGATGGTATGGTAATAATCATAAGAAAGTTTGTAGCCTCAAAAATGATAAAAGAGGTTTTAAACAATTCTTGGTGTCCAAATAATTCTGGATTGTCGGTAAAAGTTACGATTAGACGGTAAACCATGTTCACGCCAATGTTGATTGGAACAATAATCTTCAACATACTGTGTGTATTCTGTCTTGTACAAATAGCACGGGATTTCAGCGGGTAACAAATAGCGAAAAAACGCTCGATGCTCATCATTGTTACAATCAGAATCGATATTGCATGCGCTAGAATTAAAAGACAAAACTAATTTTCAATATTTACTTGTAACAAATATAAACAAAAGTTTCATATATAACATGTAAAGGGATCAATACCAAATTCTTGATTATCCTCAGGGCCATATGGTATTCTTATATGATGCTCTTTTACTTTAGGTTGACCTCCAAAGACCCCAAAATTCGTTAATATTTGTAACATTCTAACTTACCAGCGTTGAGAACTGTTGTTAAAATATACTGGACTATCAAGTCCACCATGAAAGACGGCAGTTGATCATCTTCCAATATGAGGTGTTTTAACAAATCATTAATGTCAATACCAAGCATGGATATGAGCGATATTGTATCAGCATAGGCCAGAGCCAGTAGTATAAGATGAATAGACGCCGTATGTCCGGGTCTTGTAAAAATTCGAATACTAAATCCATTTCCAATTACACCAAAAGTAATGATTAAAAAGTCAGCAATAACTTTCTTTAATAGATCTCTTTGGTATATCAAATATTCACTTTCTTGCACTTCTGCACTATTACTAAGAAAGTCGGAAATATTTGTATTGGTTTCTGAAATATTTGAAAACATTACGGTTACGGTTCCTTTGATTCTACGTATAGTATAGTGGAGGAGGGGGGGGGGGGCGACTTTTTGATACGTTGCTAAAACTTGACACTGTGAGACTGTGACACTGCCACGGTACAATTGATTGCGGTACATAATGTCCTGTCTAAGTTTTTTGGACTCTTTAATTACATTAATTAGCAAACCTCAAAGAAAAATGTTTAGTCTCTAGAAATTTAGTTCAATCATGGGTCACCTTAGGTTGTCCAGTACCAACTAATTTGTTGAGCGGTTATATTTCTTCAATTATTTTGACTATAATTTGTTGAAAATTAAAACTTAAATTATCTTTAAAAAAGTCAACTTGACTTTGAGGATTTCCTCAAACAAGTTTTATTTATAAACTTTTATATCATAAACATTTTTCTAAAAATTATGTTTTTTTTTGTACTTTGTTAAAAAATCAGTCACTATAGAGTTTCATATACTTAAAAGTTTTAGTTTTACAATCCAGCATCTTTTGCCATTGAACTAAATATAGAATCAGGATTATTTAGTAGAGCTTGTGGAGAATCAAATTCTTTGATTTCACCTTTGTCCAAAACGATTACCCTGAAATTTGAAGACAAAAATATATAAACTTTGTAGTTACGTGATATTTGGAGTTACTAAAATACCTGGTAGAATCTAGAATAGTGTTGAGTCGATGAGCAATAGTGATTACTGTAGAATATTGAAATTCTTTTCGTAATTGTTTGTTGAATGAGGTTATCAGTGTCTAGGTCAACTGCAGCAGTGGCCTCATCTAGGACTAAAATTTTGGTCTTTCGTAGCAACGCTCTGGCGAGACAAATTAGTTGACGTTGTCCCACGCTCAAATTTTCTCCAGCCTCTGCAATTTCATGAGAAAGGCCAGCTGGTAAAGTTTGGACGAAAGGTTTCAAATGCGCAAGTTCTAAACTATTCCAAATCGTTTCATCAGAAAAAACTTCAAGAGGATCCAAATTCGTTCTTAAACTTCCAGAAAAGAGGACAGGGTCCTATGACAAAAAAAATGAATAACACACATGAATTTTTAACTATATGGGTTACGGTTTAGTTTTTAAATATGAATCTCACTTGGGGAATTATTGCAAATCGACCACGAATATCATGAAGTCCAAATTTAGTGATATCTTCACCATCAATCATAATTTTTCCACCGGCGGGTTCAATAATCCGAAAGAGAGCCAGGGTCAAGGAAGATTTACCGGCACCAGTTCGACCCACAATGCCAATCTAAAATAAGACTTGAGGTCAGCCACTTTGGTTTGAAAAAAAATAGATTCAGTAATGTTCATACCTTTTCACCAGGTTCGATGGTACACGTGACATTACTTAGAACAAGGTCAAGTCCTGGACGATATCGAGTTTGGTAACCACTAAATACTACTTTGCCAGATTCTGGCCAGGATAGGGCAGGTTTTGATTCCGGAATTTCGAAAGGAGCTTCCTTTTTTTAAAAATTAAAATAAAACAAAATTTAATTTAAAAAATTTAATTTTTTTTTTCATAAAAAAATTTTCTTTAAATTACTTGCGGTGCGTTTGAATACTCCTGAAGTCTTTCTACCGCTACGATATTACTTTCGACCTCTGATGTCACACGGACAAGCATCAATAAAGCTCCTGTAAGTGAAAGTGCGTTCGAAATCGACAACCCGACAGTTCCAGGATCTAAGGTATCACGGGCTAAAACCGCAAACAAAGCGGCAAACAAAACCACAATGTTTCCTATCGTCTCTAAACGTACCGCCAGCCATCTATAAAAAACGTATTTTTTTTAATTACAAGAATTTGGAAACGAACTGCTTCCAAGCGTTTAAAAACTTTAAGATTTTCAAAAAATTTTAGGAATAGCTTACTGTTCTTAATACTGTACCTGCTCGCTATAATTGTAGAATAGCTAGAAATTTGATTGTGATCCACTTTTGCTTCTGAATCCTTAATAAATCTAGCCTGTTGACGATACGCTCGAATTGTTGACGCACCCGAGATGGTTTCACCAAAGTGTGAATAAATTGGACTTCGTGTTACGGATTCTAGACGCTTGAGCTGCCTTGAAGTGGCCAAATAGAAACGCTAGAAGGAAAATGTAAATTAGGAGTATCTTTTTTATATTGACTTGAGCTAAACTATCTTACCTGGACCAAGTAGTACAAAATCATAACAGGAATGATGACAGCGATAAATTCTGGCGTAGCGTAAGAAATTATGACTAAAGTGCCAGTTACGCCTAAAATTCCACTAAACATAAATCCAATTAACATTGGTAGAATGTTGTCTATAATATCAACATCCTTGGCAAATCGATTGACAATTCGACCAATTGGAGTCGTATCGAAGAAACTCATTGGAGCTTGTAAAATTCGTTTGAGCATTGAACGATGAAGGGATGAGGCCGAGTGACTAGTTCCGAAGGCCATGACGATACTGGCCCCAAGCATTGCTAACACTAAACGTGTATTTTTAAAAAATAATTAGAAAGCGTGTCGTATAGCGCTTGCGCACTAATAGAATTCGGAATGAAGTACAGGATTTTTCACGAAAAAGTAAAGACCTCTTAAATTTATGAAAATTTAAAGCATAGTCGAAGAAAATTCGCAACAAACTAAAAATCAAATCGAAAAAAAGAGTTTAATTGAATTTTGTTCATATTTGATTTTTAATTTGTTGCGAATTTTTTTCAATTTTTCGCCATTTTAAATTTTTACCAATTTAAATGGTGTTTCCTTTTTGGTGGGACACCCTATACTTTGCTAATTTGTGATGCATTTACCTTGTACTGCGCCAATACCACCGTATATTCCCAAATAGAAATCTCTAGTTTCTGCAAATTTGTCACTCGGTTCATTTGACCATTCCGTTAGCCACAAATTTGTACATGTCACGGATACTACAAAAAATTCGAAATATTTTATGGTGAAAAAAATTTTTTTTTTAAAAAAACTTATTTTACCTTGAAATGTCAAATATAGAACAAGCGCAGCAACTGACAATACAATTCCTGCTGCTTTAAAATAGTCCAAGTAAATCCCAACTTTGACAGATTCCGTTTCCGAATGTTCAGTTTCAATAAGTTTATCTTCAGTTGGTAATCCACCTAGAGTTGTGCGCCTTCGCGTACTGCTTGTCAACCAGTTCAATTCTTCTTGCATTGACGATGTGGTTGTAGTTCGGTTTCTCCGTTGTATCGTGTTCTCATTGGTATGACCATGTTCCTTAATTGACATTGCTAATGAATCCTTGCGCTCTTTAAGAACTTCCAAGGATTTACTGTCCATAACTTCAAGTATATCCCGCATCAATTCTGTACCTTCTAGATCTTCTAAATCTTCCGACATGATGTGTGATTTTAAAAAGTTAGCAAAGTCACCCTTGTCATTCAAAAGTTCGCGGTACGTGCCGTTCCGAGTAATTTGGCCTTCTTT
>JABASK010000489.1:0-14193 GCA_019776465.1 Rambutanura hunanensis | reverse complement strand
GCAATTACGAGATATCAATTTTCCTACTCACGAACAGCGTCCACCAAAAACTCCAGCTCCACTTCTCGGCTCACCTTCAGAATTCATGCGAGAAGCCTTGCTAAGAGGTCTTACTAAAAAAACAGCTTCATTTATGACAAAAAACGATAAGCGACAAGGCGGCAGCGGTCAACCGACATTTCCACCCATTGAACTTGAACGGAAATCTACAGCCTCAACTTCTAAAGTTTCTGAATCAAAAATGTCAAATTTATGCGGTTCCTGTTCAGAAGTTAGTAACAACGGAGAAGGTCCTTTACTACAAGAATTACGAACAGAGTGTCGTCGTCAAAATCGAAATCCAACCTTGTACAGAATTGCCACACCATTAGAAATTTCCCGGATTCCAGAACATCTTCGAAACCTCAAGACAATTTCATTGGAAGAACCTGGAGATACGATCGAGGAAACCTTGCCATCGGAGCCACCCCTGCCATACTACCTTCCGCGACCAGTGACTTCGATAAAACATCGAAAACATAATCGAAAACAAGAAGCCTATTGGCGTTGGGAAAAGCCAGACAAAACGAAACACATTGAACCACCATCAGCTTGTAGAATCCTGGAAGAAGTTCGTCGTGCTCAGAAATCTGAAAATGGGTCACAATTAGTCATTTCGAGTAAACCTCCTCAATCCGTAGTAGATGTCGAGGAACGTGACAGTGAATCAGAAGAAGATGACGAACCAGATTGGATATACGAAATTGTAAAAGATCCACCCACACGTCAAATTCACATTGAAACTCCTCCAAGTCCAATCGCTACTACTTCAGTTACCTGCAGTCCAAAAAAGTATGCAATATTTCAATTGATTCAACTCATTCATACAAGTTTTTGTTGAATTTGGATATTATTACAGAAGTGCAAAAAACTTGGAATCAGGTTACGAGTACCACATCAGACGCGGGCCGTCACTTTTTAATTAAAACCAAAAAGCATGAACTTATTTTGCAACAGCATCAAACTGATGCGACCACGACCAAACTTTACATTGAAGAATTTGATGATTTCGCAGCCACAACAAGTGACAAGAAAAGAATCTAAATAAATATTTTAATTTCACCATAATTAATTCTTAATTTTCCATCTTTTTTACCCAGAATGCATCGAAACTCGAAAAATTTCATTAATTAATGAAGGCACTACAGCTATTCGATTCCAATGGATTCGCTCACTTCCAGGAACATGTATCCAAAAATTTCTTGGAAATGCTGCTAAACTACTCAAATTCGGTAAAACCGTGCGGAATCAACGATTTCCCATTGCTATCCAAGAAGATGCCAATGCAAAATATCAACAACGCTGTAACACATTTCATTTACTTGAGATTATATTATTTTATATTAAAATCGTTAAGTTTTACGAAATAATTCGTTGCAGGTGGGGTGAATTAGTAGTGGCCCAAAGAAATTAGCCCTGCATTTGACCACATCTCGAAAAATAAATCCTGCATTGACACGAACTATAAAAATACTCAAGAATACTGTAAGTTCAGATACTGCGTTTCAAAATTTGCTTCTTTTGCTGTCACTTCGAGTGCCAAGACTCCGTCGAGAATTAATTCGCCGCACTCAACGTCAATTGAGCCATCGCACTCTGTCGCATCGAATCCAGAAACTGTATCTCCAGTTACGCCACCAACGCAGACTTAAATTTCATGATCCAACGCTTTGTCAAAAAAGAATATCTCTGGAAAACATTCCAGACGATACAAAAGGTAAACAAAAAATATCATCTGTGACAATCTTATGTCAAATGTCAAACTTACTCGGAGTAACCCAACCAAAATCACCTCTACTAAATTTCAATTACAGAGTTCTGTACTTGCAATCTTTCGACACCCAGTGAATCTATCCGATTCGTCCCAATCTGATGCTTCAGACAACTTTTTTCTGTTTCCACAAAAAATTCCTCATGAGTGTATTTGTACTCGACCCAGTTCACCGCCTCCACCTCCGACCACCGCCGAACCGGAATGGGGTCCTGAAGACATGGTTGTCCCGACTGAATTGCTCACGGACAAAAACATTTGCTACTTTCATCCACAAATAGAATGTGTCTGCGAAGGGATTTGTATTTGTCAACCACCTGCGGAAGACACAAGTCTTTGTCCTTGTGGCCCGTGCTGTATTTGCAGCCCGCAAGTATCTTGGGGCGCATTGAAAAGTTGGACTGGAGGCGAAGACGGTGACAAAACTTGTTCATGTATCGGCCCCTGCTTATGCCCTAGCACCGAAAATGTAGAACCACTGGACACTTACCCAGCCACGCCTCCTCCAAGTGGACGTGTCACGTCACAACCCAGTTGCAATTGTCTTGAACCTTGCGATTGCGGGTTGTCCTCACCACTTGGTACTCGCCAACACGAAAACCTTGGCGAATGTGACCAACCTGAGCAACTAGAATGCAAGCTTCTACTAAATGATACAGCCTGTGCATGTGAGGACCCTTGTGAATGCGATCTCCCAGAACCAACTTGTACGTGTGGTCCCGTCTGCACATGCGCGACACCACCATTTTCCCCTTCATGTTCCCAAGGTCACCTTCCAGGCGCCTGCGTATGTCAACCAGCCTGTAGCTGTGATCTTCCTGAAGATTATTGTTTGTGTGGTCCTCGTTGTATCTGCATGACTCCTCCTCTTTCTATCGAATGTCTTCGTGATACTTTGGCTTTAGCCCCTGCACCTGAAGACTGTACTTGTTCTGCCTGCAAATGTGGAGACTTCGACGATTGTCAGTACCTACTCGGTAGAAAAACGCAACTTCCACTTTATTGTGGTGCTGGAGATGCTGCTTTGCAATACCCCCACGAAATGACAGGTGAAGACGATTTTGACCGGGGGCACTCACTTCGGCGGACACCGAGTTTTATGCGATTCTGTGGCGGAGACTTATCTTCAGCTTGTCCAGGGGAAGATGGCGGGGAAGGGGAGATTTACCCTCCCGTAACCTTTCAAGAAACCGCTGCCAAGAAGACTCCACCGGTAAGAAATTGTTCAATTCTCACACTTTGAGTTCCAACACGTCAAGCGACATATTTCTTTGCACCTTTCAGAAAATACGAAAAATTCGAAAAGTCGAATTTCTCAAACCGACCTGTCCAGAGTTCGTTTTCTGCGAACTTCCACGCATACTCCTCCCCGGACAAAAGTTTAAATTCGAAATCATGTTTCGTCCACAAGCGCCAGGAATTTACTCAGAAACGATTTACCTCCTTACTCATCCCCGGCTCACTTCCAGCGCCTACGCTATTCATCTAAGGGGAATCTGTGTCAACCCTGAACATGTTCCAGAAACTTGCGCTACCAATGTAATTCGCGACAAAACTGAACAGTGTGTTCGAACACCGTCAGCATCACATATCCTCTACAACAAAATGTACCACCGACAAGGGAAACAAGCCCTGATGTCCATCATGGACCATGTCATTCACCTTCACAAAGAACAGAAACCAACGTTTCCATATGGGTGAGTGTAACCACTACAAGACATCAACTGATTGATCGATAATGTCATCATTTGCCTTCAATTTTCAGTCGACTCACCAGTGAAGCCATTTTTCAATGCCCATAACCATACCTTATTCTACCATCCTGACACAAGTGAAACAGCTTTACACCTTGTCAAAACTTTGGTTCAACTTCTCGTCGCAAAAACCCATATTGCAGAAAATTCCACCCTTTGTAAACGCAATATTACTGTACGTGTCTCGTCTCAGACAAATAAGAATTATTTTTTATTAACTTGACCTTTGACTTTTGGTTTTCGTTTACTAGAAATTGTATTACGAGCTTCTTAAACCTTCGTCGGAGCAAGAGTACTTCAACCAAAATTTAATGTCCGATGAAGTGGAAACTTTACTTGAAGAATTGAGTGCATGCACGAAACAATTAATTCGACCCCCAGTTTTTAAGGGAATTTCAGCCCAAGATCGTTGTACTATTGGTACACAAGTGGCCGTCCACGCGATGATTGACGAATTGCTATACATCCTTTAAAAAAATTGAAACTACAGCCAAAAATCCATACAGAACTTACATCTGGCGAAAAGTAATACGTGGGAAATTGGACACAGTTCGTGAGGCTGAAATTGAAAGTATTATTCAAGAACGTCGTGAAAAAGTAAAGAAATAATCCACTCGTCCTAAATTTTACACAAGTTGAATTAAACTAATTCTGAATTAAACTGTTCTAATTCTATGTCGTGTAGCGTGAAGCCAAAAAGATTGCTACTAAAATTGAAACTGCCACACAAACAAATCTCAACAACGTATCGTCACCTCCAAGTACTGCTGACCTCAACGAAGATAACCTATACGAAACGACACCTCAAGTCGGAAATCAAGACATTGAATATCAATTTCAGCAGATGAACAAAGAGTCAATTTACGAATCGCGACTAAGTACTGCTCAACACATTCTTGCCAACAGCATTGAGCGCATGCTCTCTTTGATGGACGCAACAGAGAATCTTTGTGACTACGAAAAACAGCAGGTACTTTCAACCGCGGACGACCACTCCTTCAAATGCTGTCCGTGATAATGATAACCTAAAATGGTCGAAAATTTCGACGCAAAACTCAAAAAAAAAACTACCCTAACGCGAGATAACTGCTGTCAATTGTAGTGAAGTTAGTCCACATAATTAACACGTTAAATAAAAAAGATTTCATTTTCTCAATAAAACGTCACTACCTTGTTAAGTAAACTTTACTTACTTGACACAATTTGCTGTCAAAATGTTTCTCTCCAATGAAAAACAAATTCATTAGAAATGATTTTCTTTGATTATCGCTTGATGTAAGTGTCTTTCAGTTCCTCAAATTTGTTTACTTGGCACGAGCATACTAACTCACTAAAAATTGTTTCCAGCAGAACTACACATTATTTCGCTTTATCCGATATAACCTTGAAGGTTGCCTTGTCTGCCACCCGTATCACGAACAAAAGGTAATATGAAGCATTTTTAGCTTTGGACACGAATACTTGAAACTTCAATTATTTACAAAACTTTCCGAATTAGCGTCAGGAAGCCGTTGGAGAGCTCATAGGCCACGCCATCCAACAGAACTGAATATCTAGGATCTATGATCGCTTGATTATATTCTGTAGATTCTACATACATATAGTCAACGTTTGCTGGACACTCGTCCTTGGCACGTTTAAACCCGGGTCTTGTTCCACTTCAAGATATTCGTAGCTTCGATCTCTATTTTTTTCAAAAAAAATATTAGTCGCTTGCTCTTCTCCCTTTAAAATTTTCAAGATCCCTTGTTCGTGTCGCCAAAAACGATTTTGAATTATTGAGACTGCAGGTATTACTGACCATGAACGGTATTGAATGACCAAGTATTAAGGTACGCACGCGAAGGGCAAGGAAGGTTTTGAAGGATGGAACACAAATAACCCAATTGTCAAATGAATGTCACTCGTTTGCTTCTAGATCTTTGACGACCCATTTTTTTAAGGGAGTGCTATATGTCACAATTGCGACAGAGTATCAAATGTCAACCCTCAACGTACATAAGTAAATGAAACGTTCGAACTTCGAACAAAAGCAGCGTGTAATGTTGGCGATCGCAGATCAATCCTGAACTATCCGTATCGTACCCACGCACCACAAAAGAAATCAATTTGATGACAACCTCTCCACGATACCCAGACTAACATACCTAGTATGCAATACTTAGACTACTATTCATACAAAACCACATTTCACATTCATGTATTGCCAATATATTCTCAAACTTGTGTATTGTGACGAAGAAATAGGGAACGGGACACAAAAAAGTTGAGTCATTGACAGTGACAGAGCGCTGGCTGATGAACAGGAAATAGATTCTTAACCACAATTTTAATAAAATTTTACCCACGAATTCATCACTTTATTTATAACCCTCACAATTTACGAATCAATTTCACTCTTCATTGCCACACGTCTTTAAAAACTCTACGAATAATAATTGACCATGATCAAGTATTTCTCCACAAAAGAGTTTCACGCTTCTTAAGATGAAAACAATGGCACATAAAAAGACGCACGAGTTTGATCGACGTTCCGAAGGTGTTATTAAATTAATAATTAAATGTTTAAAAATATTTTTTCCACTCTCCACGTTCACAATGAAGGTGCGGTCATGCCTTATTGCCTTCCTTCTCGTAATTTCTCACTTCCTAGTCAGTTTGCCATCATCACCTTAAAATCGGTCTACACAAAGAATCCACTACAATTTAATAATTATAAGGTTAAATTTGCTTAATTTCCTCCTGCACTTGCCGAACTGACCTTAATTCAAACACTTAACTCATCATAATACAAAGCCGCAACTCAGTAATAGCTGAGCAAAAAACCGACTCTTATGACTACGCCACGGTCGTCAGAGGTCAACGTTCAACGACCACTGGTCACCAAACTACTTGCAATGCATAATGCATTATGGCAATATTGTGACACGCTCATCGTCTGTCTGTCTGTCCTTGTCTTAAGTAAGATTCATCCAAAAAGGATGGCCTGCATACATTTTTCATTTCTGTGGCAGATGCAGATCGAAGGACTGAAGATGAACAGATTTGAATTACAATCTTAACAAACAAAACTAGGTCTCAGTTCCACGCCCATCATGTCCACAAGCTTACAAATTGACGTTTCGTCCAAACGACGCGCAACAGTTAGCATACCAAGAAAGAACTGTAGCTTTAAGTCAAATTCATCACAATTGATGCTAATGTAAATGCTAAATTTAGAACTGCGGTCATTTGAGTGCCACGTCGACAGCAATCACTCTTTCGTCTTTCTGTGTCTTTAGACACTGTGGGCATAAATCAAAGAACGAGCAATGGTCACCGTAAGGAGTGCCGACAGAAAAGAAGTAAAGTATAAATGAATTTGAGTCTACAAAAAATTTTAACTTTTGAAAATAGAGTCAAACGAGCTTTAAGTTTAAGTGAATAGGAACATGAATTGGGAACAAAATGCATTGGACTTGTGAGAACGCAATGTTAAATCGAGTCCAAATCAAATGACCTTTGATTCTCCCATCGTCACAAAGATCAAAATTATGCGGAAAAACTGGTCATACGAGATCAAAATGTTGGCGTTTAGTTGACGTGTTTTGTTGTCTTACACATTATACGTACATTGGAAATTTTAATAAAAAAAATCAGAGGTTGTTAATTGAACCAATGGGAGTTCCCCTAACACACATTCACACTTAACCAATGCAATCTCTCCTTTTTCTTGCCAAAATGTCTTAAGCTTAACTACACCCGTTAAGTTTTGGGCCAGAAGGCTGGTTAAATCCAACTCCGGGCCTTTAATTTCACAACACAAATTTTATGCGTACAACGAATAAATCTGGACTAACAAAAATATTTAGCCATATTGTTGAAGTGTCATGCACAAATCTCATCAGTTTGACGGTGTGAAATGAAAACACGGAAGGACTGTACTTGCGTTGTTGCGTTTGCTTCAGTCCAACTAGGACAGAAGAGTCAATTAATATGTTTTTTAAACAAATTGAAGACGGACATGGTACAACACTTAAAACTAATTAATGTCATCATCCAAGTTGTCATCCTCAGCATGATCCAAACCACAAATCCCAATCGTTTAGCCTCGCTCTGTTTACCATCTACCTTATCATACCCTGACTGTTTTGAAGTTGGACGGATGAGGAGGATGTGAGGTAAAAGGTAAGAACGCAACAACCGTAGGGATGAAAGATGTTGAAATCGAAAAAAAAAGTTGGGGTTGAGTTAAAAATTACAAAACAATCCTGTTCGAAAAATGTGTGTAGAAGTGCATTTATCATTTAGATCTAAAACAAAAGCCCAATTGTACACTTTCATATGTATGCGTCTTATAAATGAAACAAAAACAGTCACAAAATCACAGAATGTTAACTACACGTTTTTCCTCTTTTTACACAGAAAACGTGAATAGTGCAAACTGTGTCGACTCAACGTTGAAACTAACAATGGCATGACATTGTGTTATGCTCTGGAAAGTCGTCAGGCCCAATTATTACAAAATTGGTGTAATCTATCTATTTCTAACTATGTATTGTTGTCTGTGAATATTTTCATACACCACCACATCCACCACCGTTTGGAAGAAATATGTAGAGGCTTATAACGTAGGTTCGTGCAAAAAGAGCATAAAATTCGCAAAAAAATGATTGCGCTCATTCACATTCAAGTGATATCACTTCACTTCACTAATGTCTTCAATGATCTGTTAGGGTGGTCAAGGACAGCCCTTAACATCTCTTAGATTTAAGGTGGAATATGTCGGCTATGTTGTCGATGAAAATTGTCGAAATTCCGGCCAAGAATTTATTCTGGATTTTCACATCTTTGCACGGATCTTAATATGAAGCGTTACTATAAGACATAAGACATGAGAAGTTTGAGAACTAACCATAAGAACCAACGATTGACACAAACTTGACGTTCTTAAGGTTTGCCCGCGGAAGGGCACATTGTACCGTTTTTTGCCGATTTTCATAACAAAACAGTAGCAAAAAGAGACCAAGTGACACACTTAAGGCGTTGTCAGTAACCTTGTAAATAAAATTGGCATGAAAACTGTTTCTTTGCTCTTTCCTCGTTACTAGAACTTTACTACAACCACTTTTTCTATTCGATTTGAATTGCTAAAAATAAACTTTATGTAATACTCCAGGAAAGCTGCCATGCAATTGCACCTGGATACCTGAAATACTCTGAGGAAAATCCTGAACCAATTCAGGATCAGGATCTAACAACTAACGTCGAGACTCTCGACGTTTTTAGCGTCTCTCGACTCGAGAGACGGTCTTAAGATTTACTTGTTGGTAAAGTTTATACCGGTTGTCCCACCCAAGGTTTTCCAGATATTCGCACCCATTTTAATTTAGCTTTGAAGCAAATCCCAAAAATCCCAAGTTGAAAAGGGGGCAAAGATCCGGGTAACTTTGGGTCATTCGCTGTTACCTTACCGCCAAAAGAAACACAACGTAATTAGGTAGTTCATAGGATTTTTATGTAATTTGGCAAAAAACTCCTCCATCTTCCCCTTTATACTCTTGAGTCTGAGTGTGCGTGGTGAACCTTACTAAAGGGTACACGCTTATGCTTATAGTGTTCATACTTTTTTGTTAGCACTGCTAACTTAACAGAACGACGATTTTATCATTAGCGCAAAGACCCACCAAGAATCCGATTTTTTTTTAGCGCCCTAAATGTTTACGTTAGATAGTCACTATCTAGACTATTCTTACTTGAATTAGTAGAGATGCAGCGATGTCCTAGTAGTAACAGCGATTCACTCAACAGGTGCACCAACCCCAGGCTTCGGTTTCGGATAATAGGAGAAGAAGAAAAGTTGCACTTTCTCGTCCTCTCTCACGTCGTCAGAAGTCAGGAAAGAGTGAGAAAGAACTGTTGGTCTTGCGCTGATTCGAAGTTTCGCTTTTTGTTTTGTTTTGATCGAAAAAAGTGAAAACAATTTCAGTTGTTCTTGGTCAACAGCCTATAATTGTGGACGACGAAGTCACTTAAAAGGCAAGGGCGATCCGTCGTTACAGGATAACGTGGACAGGCAAGTGAGTTTACAGTTGTCCAGAAAATTGTAAAAGTTTATTTGTGTTTGGAAATTTGTCTCAACCTTTTCCCTCCTTCCTCCCCTTGCGTCTCACACGGTACTGACACCAAACAGAGACAGGCGCCGCCACCACCAACGCCAACTTCTTACCTTTTCGCAAACAACCCCCAGCAACCCTTCAATTTGCACAACTTTTGTTCTCTCACCCCCTCGTCTTTAGCACTACGGCTTTGTGAACCACGGTTGTCAAGGACTCACAAAATATCGTTCCAGAATTTTACGCTTCCTCGTCACTTTCACGACCGGATGCAACGTTAAAGTAAAGAAACTCCAAGGCAAAATGGTCAATTGTTTGGCCAGATGACACGGATCGCAAAAAACCAAATAATGAAAATGCATTGTTACGCAATTTTTTTTGTTTCTAAAACGAATTTGACCAATTTTTTTCTATGTTTCAACAGGAAATGACTTCATTGAACAAACTTTTGTTGCGGGGAACAGGAGGCAGGAACGTTGAACATTCCCAACCGGAAACACTGTCACAAGGTAGTGGCTTATCACAACAAATGGCCAAGGTACCTGTCATCCTTAAAAGGGCCGAAGCAGAGGTACTGCCCACACTTGCTGCAAGCGCCTACGTCAAAGGAATCTAAACCGTCTTCGACGTCTGTAGGAACGGAAGACAAGAGTAGTCGAAACAAGAGTTCTAAATCGGACCTGAAACAAATACTTCAGCGAACAGGGACACCATCAGAAACTGCAGATCGTAGTGGAAACACTGGAAGCCTTCCATTACACGACGTTCTTGCAGCCTACGAATTTTCCATATGAACAGGCTGTTCCCATAATTCACAATGACCTATCATTCAATACCAATCGAAAGTTTCTCAAAACCCTGAAGTCCACATTAGATTACCTTGTGGTAACGGCCATTGGTCCACCACAGTCAGGTCAGTGACCTCGACGCCTTAAGCAGTCATTTATACGTTTCAACTTAATTGTTATGCCTTTAATTTAATTCTTATTCAAGGGAAAACAACTATTCTGAATTACTTGGCTGGAATCGATGATCATGCGGAATTCAATTCGGAGCAGAAACTTTTTGTGTCACGAAAGGACAGTGGTGGAAAACTGTGTACCTTTTACGTTACGCCACAAAACATTGTCTTTATAGAAATGTGCGTCGATTTTTAACGGTGCAGCTGCTGTCGACTTTATTCCAACTGTGGACAAGTTCTCAACTTTGGAATCGGTGACAACGGTATCAAAGAATCAATAACAAGAAATCATTACTTTTTTTAAAAAAACTTGTTTTAATTAAAATGTCTTTATTTTGCAACTCTTTAGAGCTGGAACTTGCGGTTGATGCGTTGGGCTCTATCCGTGAGTCATCTGGTCATCGTCACTAGTTTGGCCGTCATCGAACCAAAAACAGTACAATTGATTCACTCAGCCGCAAATCTTTATCCAATGGTACGCATAATTTTCAGAAAGACGAGCGTCCTATTAATGCCTACCAATGCTCGTCGTCGTCATTCCAAAAAATTAAAAGCAAATGCCAGACGAGTCTGACACTTTACCTGTTTTACCAATTGATATCAAAATTGTGTCACTTCATGTCAATACATTAATGTTTTTCCAGGAGTGTGCTTTCGGAGGGGATTCTCATCCTGAATTGATTTTTGTTGGAAGTAAGTCCTTGTTACCACAAGCTTCTAAGGAGAAATTGACTACATTATGCAGCACTGCCGATATAATTGGATTTGGACGGCGCATGCGCCTAAAGTCAAATGCTTTTGTGCTACCCCATTCCAAAGAATCCAGTGTTGATGTCCAGAAGGAGTAAGGAACATCTAAAAATTTTTTACATGTTTCATTACTCAACTTATTTATAATATCATACCTATTTTGTTTTGAGGTATGAAGACTTTCGACGAATTGTTTATGAGTACAATCAATGGACACGTTCTTCTTTTACGGAAGATGACACTGATGGTCAAGCTAAAATACCACAGACTTTGACAATGAACGACTGGTTCNTATTTTGTTTTGAGGTATGAAGACTTTCGACGAATTGTTTATGAGTACAATCAATGGACACGTTCTTCTTTTACGGAAGATGACACTGATGGTCAAGCTAAAATACCACAGACTTTGACAATGAACGACTGGTTCACGTTCGCTTCCAATGCTTGGGAAGAAATGGGAAATCCAGCTTATTTTCAAGAATATGTGAGATTATTACACTAATTTGTTGCCTTAGTAACAAAGCTACATTGGACAATTATTTGTTTTTTTCACAAGATAAGAGTTGCGTTTTCAGTAAAACGCACTTAACGTAAAAATCTGCTGGCATTTATTCCAAGGTTCGCAAATAAATTAATTCTGCTCTTGCGTATCTTTAAAATCATGGATAATTTTAAGACAATGGTCAAGTACTATAATCCTCTTTGTTGGATGGGTTTCTGTGTCGACGTCGGAGAAGATAATTCAGTCGCGTTAGCAGCCGGGTCAATGACCTCTGGACTTGGTGCCTGTCAAACTCCTTATATTCCAATTCCATTGGAATTCCAACTCGTTTTCTGTTGCTTTTCAATTCTCTCTGTCTTCTTCCAAGTAATTTTGTTAAGTAGAATGGATACAAATGATCAAGGATGCTCATGCGCAATCGGTTTCTATTGAAACACATCCGGAAGTTAATCCAGTTCAAGAAAAACCACGTATTTACACGTTGCCGTCACTAAGGAAATCTCTTCGTGTTCTTTTTCGGTCACGTCCTGGAAGCACCATTAGTCTTACCAACAATACGCAGAAATCCACTTCGGAATCGTTTCACTACAAACCTCGGTCACGCCGAACAATCCGTTCTGAACGATCACAATCACCTGCAGGCCGAGTACACTTGGACGAAAATTATAACTATTTTCAGCCAAATTTTGGTCACAGCGTCTACCATCTTGACAAGGGTACTCAGTCATCCACTTTGGAGTGCAACGTTGTCGGAGATCATTCCCAAGCATCTACTATTTGTTTCACGTTACACCATATTCCCTCGCGGAGTCGAGTCTCCAGCTGAGGTCGATGCTCTTCGTGTAGAATCTGTCGCCCGTATCATGGAACTGGAGCATGACGTACCGTTTTTTACCTTTTTTTTAAATAATAACTTTAACTTTAACTTCTATTTTAATAATTTTCTAACCTAACCTAACCTTTTTACCAATTGAAACGATAACGTTTGAAATTAGGTTATTTTCGACGCTTCAAAAGAAACTGGGATTCGGATTTCCCGTCGCGACGAAGTCTTAGCGTCTGGCTCGACTCACTGCCTCGAATTTTTGAAGTACCCTGACGCATGAACCTAAATCAGAATGGGACATTCCAGAACAATTTGCAATTCCAGCTCGCTTTGCTATTAGTCACCTAAAAGGAACTTTTCAAGGGTAAACTAATAGTAGTTACTAGTTAAAACTAGTTTTTTTTAGAAATTCAGTTTTTATAACGAATTACTCCTAAATACTTTTGTTTAGATTGGTCACTATTTACAAACGTGGACTTTGGAAAGGCGGGAACAGATGTAGCCAACAAGAACTGAAAACAGCCTCTGAAATCGAATTAGCCTGGGCTTTTGAAAAGCACGAAATTTTGTCTGAACTGGACAAATCGTTGAATGCTATTCATGGTTCGTTAGGTCACAAGAAGTTTTTGTTTGGGAATAAACTCACTGTTCCGGATGGATTCGCTTTTGCCATTCTGGCTCAGATGACTTGGACTAAAGATCGAGAATTGAATGGACTCATCAAAAGTTTGTTTGACAATCCTACAAACCTAACCTAACCTAACCTAAACCTTCAACAATTTTTAACTTTAAATAAATTTTCATATAGAATTTCCAAATCTAATCAAATACACCATGGATATTCGTTCCGCCATTTGGTCAGAATGGATTCCACCACCATTCTTAGGTGACAACCCAGGGTCATCTGTCGCTTACGACGTGTTGCATCGTTCTTACTATTCGGATGAGACAGTCAACATGAATCGTTGTACAACCAGACCAGAAAAGCCAAATCAACGTGCTGTTTCCGCTTGTAAGCGTTGTAAAACACCCGTTTTTAGCAAAACTTGTTTTAAATTGCAATTTTGCCTTTCGTTATCTTTAAGCGTCCGTTCATTTGTATTGTTCCAGGTGTGTTCTGCAAGACCCAGACCCACTTGGACCAATGACCAACACGCAGAACATTTATACTTAAGAGAACCAAATTGTCGTAAAGCAAAACTACCAGTCGAAAGTTACCGTTGGTGACTAATGGTCGTAAGTCTACAGAAAAGACGAAAAAAGTAGAAATACGAAATCACACACCCACGAACCAATGAATCATCCTAGGCAATGCTGGAGAAGAAGAAGAATAAAAAAAAGTAAACTGCAAATCAGTCAGATTAAATTCAAAGTCTTCTCAATTACCTACAATAAATGTCTAAATAAAGTTAACTGCACAATAGACATGTGCAATGCGCGATAATAGAGATAGAAATCGGTGCGCTGTACAAATAAAAGTTGAAAATTTAACATA
>JABASK010000488.1:0-14224 GCA_019776465.1 Rambutanura hunanensis | reverse complement strand
ATCAAATACAAAGTCCAATTAGACTTTATCTCTTGTTACGGGACGTATTGATTTCTCCAGACTTAGGTTAAGTTTTAAAATTTGAAACTTTCACCTTGTGAAGGAGACGAGGTCAACCCTTTATTCTGGCCTAAACTAGATCGATCCAGTTTAGGTGAGAGTGACATGAGTTTACTTCGTCTCAATTTATTTTTACTATGTTTCTCTTGCATGTTTAGTTGATTAGGTAAACTCTTAGGACACATGTTAACACATAGGAATAAGTTTCTGAAAAATCGTGAAAACTCAAGAAAGCCGATAAGCAGCAGACATAAACAAATCACTTAGCGCCATAAGCGCCTATTAAAGCCTAGTTAGGGATTTTACAATGTTTCTTTAGAAAAATGTAAATTAGGAAAACTAACAAAGTTACCTCAGGTCAAGCTGAACTTGTATAAATATGCCAGCTCTTACGCTATAAACCATCCCTACCGGATCAGTTGCTTTTTCTTCGCTGCAGCTACAACTTTAAAAAGTTTAAAATAAAAACACATTACTGTTCGAAGGAAATCTTTTTCAATTATTATTGTTCGTCTACTATTGTCTCAGCGGTGGCTACTATTCTCAACATTTACACTCGACCAACCAATAATACCGGGACAATAGGACCAGAGGTCTGACATCTCTTCAGAAAGGGGTAAGTTTGAATCTCACACTATTTCGCTATTTCGCTATTGTTCAGCGCAAACCAGGTCCTCCAGTCGGGTGGTCCCGAAAATGGCATAGCGCGCAATTTAGGACGACAAGCGTGAGGTGTTCTATTTTTCGTGAGCATTAGGCAATTGTTAAAAAATATGACGACAAACAAAAGTCGGTAGGATTAAGGCATATAGAATAATGGAAGACCTTCTTCGTTAATTCAATAATAGAACAATGCTAGATAGAATTTACTTCAAGAAACTTGAATAATTAGCATGTTGTTAGTCAGTTAAAGAAACAATTGTTTAGTAAACCTTTTTTAAAGAAAACATCCCTTGGAAACAATTCTTACTCTTAAATACTGGAAAATCATTTTTGTTCAACACGTTATCAGCACCAGTACACCTTTTCTTGCAAAAAGAAAATTAAAGAGTAACTAAAGTGAAAGTGCGATGTCAACCCCTGCAAGTGCCATCATCAATGATCACTGGAAAGTCATCGAACTACACAATGTTGAATACATTCCGGGCGGAGCTAACCTCTACGAGAATGTACTTCTGGACCGTGGTTTCGATGTAAGGAAAAATTCACAAGGTGAAATTATATATTTTAAAAATGAAAGAAGTGATATTCATGCCATTCAAAAAAATAGTGCCCAAATCATGTTATTTCGCCCGATTGTGAATAAAGCCATGACCTCTGTAAAACAGGACATTTGGCACAAAAGATTGGCGCATGTCAACAGAAAGTATTTGAAAAATACTGCAGAAAAGCAGGCTGCGCATGGCCTGGAATCAATGAAATTTGAAACTTTTAAATGGAAACATGTATTCTTGCAAAGGCTACTAAAAAGAGCTACAAGTCTTCTGAAAAAGAAGAGGAGGCGGAAGTTGGTGAATGTTTACATGCTGATTTGGCTCACACTACCGTCGAGGCTCATCGAGGAAACAAGTATTTTCTAGTAGTGAAAGATGCAGGGAGCTCCTTCCGCCAAGTTTACCTTCAGAAGAGGAAGGACGAATCTATCAAGAATGTGAAGGACGCAATCAACTTCATTCAGAACCAGTCTGGAAATATATATAGTCTGGATATTGTCAGTGAACATTTTTAGAACAGACAATGGCATTGAAATTGTAAACTCGGAACTTCTCGAATTTCTGTCTGACAAAGGAGTTCGTCTGGGTACATGCTCACCTCAAGCCAAAGCAACGGTTTTGTAGAAAGGGATGTAAGGACCGCGCAAAAGGCGGCAAGATCGATGCTAATTGAGGCCCAATTAAGTGAAAATCGCTGGGATGATGCAATTATAACAGCCTGTTATATCCTAAAAAAGACACTCTCATCTAAAAACAAAGAAAAAACACCGTTTGAAATGGCTTTTAAGAAGAAGCCTTCTCTTCATCACTTGAGAATTTTTGGTTCTAAAGCCTTTGCCTACGTGATGCACGGAAGAAAGAAATGAAATGCAAAGTCTCTGGAGTGTATTCTTGTTTTGTACAACACCATGAACAAGAATAACATTTTATATGTACCCTCTGAAAATGGGTACATACAGCAAGCAAAACACGTCGATTTCCTGGAAGCAAGTCTTTCAAACCAAATCATTTCAGAACCTGAAGAAAAACAGGACAAGAAGGAACAGGGTGTAGAACTCTGTTTTCCTTCAGAAAACGATATAGAGTCGCTGGATGAGGACAGTCTCATACCGATAGGGTCACTGACGCTTGAAGAAGACCTCTCTGAAATAGGTAAAGTAACACGGCCAGTGAGTACGGTGAATCCAGAAGATGATGAAGAAGAAGATCTCAACAGACTAAAAAAATCAACTAGGGCTAAACGTCCAGTTGAAAATTATCAGGCAGGTTTCACCGCTGTCGCTGACAAGTGTGAGCCCACGAATCACAAAGAGGCAATGAATTCTGAAGACTCGGACGAGTGGAAGGAGGCGATGGATGATGAAATCCAAAGTCTACATGTAAATAGTTCTTTGTGGATACGTCGACGCAGATTACGGATCCGAGGTAAATTCTCGAAAGGCAACAACAGGTTGTTTCTTTACTTCAATGCAGCTCCAATTCTATGGATAAGTAAACGTCAGACTTGTGTGGCTCTTTCCTCAACAGAATCAGAGTACATCGCTCTTGCCCATGGAGGAAAAAAAGCAATATGGGTGTCAAGAATCTACGATGAATGTAGTGTGTCAACAGCACGAAACGAATGAACTTGTCTAATGACAGACTCGCAGAGTACAATCAAATTGGCTAAAAACCCTGAATATCATGACAAAACAAAACACATCGACATTCGACACCATTATATCAGAAGACTTGTTTCTAAAGGGCAAGTCATTCTTCAGTATACTCCTGATGAAAAGCAACCAGCGGATATTTTGACCAAATCCGTGTCTAAACAAAATTTTCTACGCAAACGGTACAGCATGGGAATGGATACCAAACAAAATAGTACAGAAAAGCGCGTTCTAGCGTAATTGTGGAGGGTACAACGGAGAGGTACTACAGCTGATTTATCAACAACGAGAAGATCCATTCATGAAGGAACATGAGAAATGGCATCTAAATTTCTCTTACAACTCAAGTAATTTGACTGGGGAATTCACTGCATTCTAGAATGAAAACTAATCAAAAATAAAAGAAGCGGTTTAACGGATCAACGTCATTGAATTCTCGCAAAAAGGATTCTCAATATGGTCAATTGGTCTGCTGATGGGCATCTTTCTTGGTGGCACTGCAGTCGGCTGGTACTGCCGTAACAAAACAAGGAAGCGTTGTTTCAGAAAGACGTCAAAACCATGCGATGGAGGTACTAAAGAAACAACTCAGCTGAATGACCACCATTATAAAATTATTATAGATTAAAAGACTTTTGTTTGAGGAGGGTGTTAAAACATATGACGACAAACAAAAGTCGGTAGGATTAAGACTTCTAGAACAATGGAAGACCTTCTTCGTTAATTCAACAATAGAACAATGCTAGAAAGAATTTACTTCAAGAAACTTGAATAACTAGCATGTTTTTAATCAGTTAAAGAAACAGTAGTTTAGTAGACGTTCTACTGGAACCTTTTTTAAATAAAACATCCCTTAACGGGAAACAATTTTTACTTTTAAACACTAGAAAATAATTTAATTCCTGTGAACAATAAGGTTTCTTTCTTTATTCCTTTTAAAACTGCAAGTGATTTTCTTTAACAATATAAAAGGGCATGATCAGGCCTGTAAGAACTAGCACAACAGTCTTGCCGTCGGTTTCGATCGACTAGTGTTCTATGCCTACGGACTTGGAAGAGGCAGGCGTGACAAATTGGCGACCGTGACACGATTTACATTAGGTATCCTGTTATTGTTCAAGCAAAATTTAGACATTGGAATTCTTTACGGTATTGTTCGCAACTGAATTCATCTTCAGGATGCAGTAAGCATCTTGCTCTTAATGGTTATTGTTCTAAATAAAATTTGCTCAGGACACTATTGCTCCATGAAAAGTAAACGGGCAGTAGTTAGGGAAATAGGACGAGTTACAATAGCTCGTTGGTACAATAAGTCGATGGCACTATTGACTGACTTTGAAGTAAAGACTGATTTAAAATTTTTCTCTATTCTGAATGCAATAGCATTAAACCACTAAGGAAACTTTTCATGGCATGGTTACATGGCACCTCAGAAGGATTAACTATTGTACTGAACAATAGTAATGAAAGCCTTGGTTATTCTATTTGTGGCAGTAAGGTAATTGTTAAAACTCGGTCGGCATGAGTATCTAGGTTAACGTCGCTAACGTGGCGAAGGCTCAGAGGGCATGAAGACCTCTGATCATCGTCAACCCAATTAATACAGTGGGGCGTTGTGGACTCGACGATGTGTAAGGAATTGGATCAACATTACGAAAAGGAGTATCGACTGCGCGGACATACTTTCCGGATGGGAGGCGTCCAGGTGGTGAGGATCCGAAACGATCTTGGCTGTACGTGGCTAACATCTTTGTTGTACGTTCATTCCCAGACCATGCCTTCCCACCCATCTACGAGGCCGAAATTGCTATTAAGAGACTAGGTAAAATTTGTACGCGGATTAACGCTTCTGCGATTCAGGTTCCAGAGTTGTTAGGCAGTCTAGCTCGCTCAGAAGGTCCCTTGCTTCGACACATGTTGAAGGAAAACGTGTGTAGGGACAGATGTAATTATCTGTCAGGTCGATCCGGATTCGAATAACATAGTGATAGCCCTACCACCCTTCAACCAAGCTTTTAAGCTCCCATGTGTGAGTAAGGAGAGTGGGTCGGCGCGTCATTTCGCTCTGCCTTTACGTATAAAGGTGAATCTAGATACTATGTGAAGATGAGATAACCGTGTACATGTGCTAGATGCGGATACAGAAATCAATGTCGTAAGAAAGAAAAAGGAGTTGGTCGAGGTTGAAGTAGTAGTATTGATCTCCGAAGAAACAATAGTGTGAAAAAAATATAATAAAACTGTCTTTAACTTTCTTCTTTATATCTTACCTTAATCTTTATTCTTCAGCAAAGCAGAAAGAAAGTCCCTTTGAATCAATTTGTGTCCCCTTCTAACGTGGTTAATTTTCTTGACGATCTTGAGTCTTGCGCCGGGACTGTGACTGGTTATAAAAGTCTTAGACACCAGTACGAGTTCACGAATGCGCGTTGGCAACGGTGTAAATTTGACCAGTTTATATTTCTGTTGGCACAACTGCCCTCTCGAGTTAATCCAACTGCATGATGAAGTGGAGTGGCGATCACTAGAAAGGCATGCCAGTAGGTAAAGACAAAAGGGAAAATTGAGTGGATTTGACGATACTTCACCATCTACTGTAGCGGTGGGGATCCACCATGGCCAAGAATTTGGTATAGTTAAGTAGCTTCGTTGCTAGATTATAGATGTCTCTTATGTTGGATTCCCACGAAATCCAATAAGACAAGACAAGACAAGACAAGACCCGACCAATCCTACCCTCGTACTAATCTTTATTCTTCACTTGACTTTTGACTTACTCACTTTAGTAACCTACTTACATGACCTCTAAGCCTCTAACACTCCTTACCAAACGAGAGAGGGGCTACTGCACCTCTATACTATGGTCTTATCCTATGGTATGCCTATACATAAGTTTTAGCGGGATATTTTAAGAATTTAATTTCGGATCTGAATTCAAGTTAAAGGCATCCTGTATCAAATAATTACCTGCTCGGACAGAGTGGTGGGTTTACAGGTATCTTTCATGGCGGTAAGAAGTAAATTTTGAAAAGCAAGGGTGGGAAAATAAAATTTAATTGTAAAGTTAACGTGATTTAGTGATTACAAATTTGGGTTGGCCGTTACTTCTACTTATACACTAAGGTGGGTGTTGTTCTCTTCCTAACTACACATCTTATTCATTAATTTCGGATCCTTATGGCTCCGTTTTTCGCATCTGTCTCGTCCCTACGCTCATCATTAATTAAGGTAACAGGCTTAGTTATTCGTATCATACATTCATACAGTTATAATTAGTCACGAATTATCTGATCGAAGTTAACAATATGAACCGGTTACTAACAGTATCTCTTTTCTAGATTGCCGCTCCGGACGTTCAGATAAGTGTTTACTATAGATAAACTACAACTAACTAACAACACCGATTTGCTTCACGACTAAATACCGATCTAGGAAGCACACCTTGCTGAAAAGTTCTAATTTCTTTTTCAGATAAAATGGAAATGAATGGCCAGTGGATCCTCACTACTTCGGAGTCTACCGTTAATGCTGGTCAGTTGTAGTATACTCCGGTGTTAGGTTCACTTTTAAATTGGATGCGTGATGAATGAATGTGACAGTGACTGAATCCATTGGGCAATCCTTTCCTTTTCGTCCCCCCTTCTCTTCAGTAACTGGGGCCTAACGGTACGGGGTCAGTAGCCTTGAAGTGAATACCATAGCCGGGGCCCTAGTCATTGTGGTAGAAGGTGTCCTTCCTTACTTAACCTTCCTAGGTTCTGAGCGATCGTTCGCATAACGTGGGTGAGTGAATGTTGCTGTTAGCTAAAACAAAAGAAACATTTTTAGTTTTTTTAGTTAAAATAACTAAAGTTTTGATAACTTATGAGAAAAGGAAAGGAAGGAAGAAAGATTTTTGGTCTGGTAGGATTCAGATCTTTCTTAGTAGATGAGGTCGTCGTCGTTCTCTGATATAACCACCACACGGCTTAAGTTGGGTTGTGACGTGGCAGTGGTCATCCTAGCCTCCTGATTCCGCGGTGCCTGTCTCGGCCTGTAGATGACCGGTGGGGCAGACGGTGGGTTCGATCTTCCATTTTCGTTTTTCTCCTTGCATCCAAATCGAACAAATAGGCAGATAATGAAAACTACCAATGTAAACCAAATTAGGATCAATATCAGGTCATCGGCGATCTCGACAGCGAGGTGGGTGTCGCCTGCATAGCCCCGGACCACTGGAAATCCTCCGATTCTTTCGGTCCCACTGTCCATTGCCTGAAGGATTATCCATACCGTTCTTTGGCCCTACGCGCCTACTTCTTTTGACTTTTACTCAAGTTGGTGTTTTTAGAAAACTTACGTCCTTTGTGTTTAGTGTCTAGATCACGAATTAAGTGGTCTTAGACAGTTGCTAGCGCTTTTAATATTAGTTTCAAATTAGTCGTTCATTCAATACTTTGAGTGGAATAGGTCCTGCATTCCCTAATCTTAGTTGGCTGTTACCCTGTTGTCCCCAATACTAAGAATCTGCTAACCTGTTTCCTGTGGTGCTATGCAATTTTCGATCGATTATCCTCATATTATGGTTTTGATCTGGAAAGTTTTTAGTCAGAACATTCTTTACTGAAGCGGTTAAAATGATTAACAAGTATAACTTTTTCCGTGTCATCAAAAAGTTTCCAAGAGAAAATTTTGTTAGGTAAGCATGCATAAACCGGACTACCTCCATTATGTAGGAATGTCACCTAGTCTAACCAAAAGTTATAGGAAAATTATAAGAAAGTTAAGTTAAAGAGGACAATGAAAATCTAGAGAAAAGGGATAGGTGTTAAAATTGTTCCATGGAGGAATAGTTCTATATCTAAGCAAGATTAAAATTTGAGCAATTTTAGGATTTGACCTTAGCAGGGTACACTTCTAATGGTCGACGTTCTCTGGCATCATTACGTGAGCCCAGGCTCTTGCACGTTGGACTGGTGGAAGAGGCATGTTGTACCGCCGCCCCAAAACTCTCCACTCTCCGTTGCTGTCTGGGAAAATTGGATAGTTCGTTCCCTCCATGGTTACGAAATGCTGTCTTGCGATTGCCAATATTTCCGGGTGTTCCAATACCCCCACTGCCCGGTCACACAACTCCTTGTATAATTCCCGCAGTTCCGTTGGAGCGTTCCCGTTGGTATCGATGTGGAGCTTCAAACCGTTCAGTACCGTCAAAGCGTCACTTCTTGGGAACGTCATCCCTTCGATGATCGGTACCAGGTCCGTGGCCAGTTCTTCCACTTCCAAGAAATCTCCAAAGTAATTAATCCTGGCCCCAAAACGGATGCGGCACCTGCGCAGTATTTCTCTTCATTGTCCCGCCCTCCATGTCAGCGTGAAGTCTTTCTTGACCGCAAGGTGTCGCATGGAAGTTTCTGTAGTGATGAATCATCGCTTTGAACCAGTCATAATCGCCGACAGGTATCTGCTCGAGGTATAATTTTAAATTTTCTCGTTGGTACACCTTTCCAGGGTAGCACTGGTAGTCTTCCAGGTAGACGCGCTGAACAAAGAACAACTTTCCCTCCACTTTTTTAAATTTCAAATCGTACATACGCATTGCAACCGAGGTTGCCCACGGAAATACCCGACAAAAAATCTTCATGTCCTGCGCGGGCAGGTATTCGAAAAAGTCTCACAAACTCGGTCCTAAGATGCTGGGCACGTCGTCTACCTCGTTGGATACAACGTATTTTGCCAGCTGCGTTTCTTCGCCCTTCTGGTTCTCGGCTTCAACTTCCATCTTGATGCTAAAATCTTAGATATTGTATCTATATTCGTATCTGTACTTTTAATGTTTTAACTGGGTCTTCCTGGGTCGGAGGTTGTATCGAGAGTGAATCTGTACAGTCTCGTTTTGGTTAGATTCCCTTTGTTCTTCGGGACGTGACCCTGTCTGACCTTCTAGACTTTTTCTCACATTGTCATCGAATTTCTCCTGTCAACGCAGTTCTCGAGGCTAAGGACCAGGGCTAGCCACCCTGAGCGTCTATCCAATAATTTTGGATATATATTTGTATTGAGGAACCCATGAAATTGGGAGAACTGAAAAGACTGATTCTACTATAATTCTAAACTTAGTAATGCAACGACGGAAGTTGGAATTTGCGTATACTTAGTCTGTGAGGTTCTTGTTTGTCATTTATGATGAGGAATGTAAATTTCAGACTGTGAACAGACAGCTATGTTCAAACTAATACTCGACTCGATGATATTAGCATCTCTTGCAGTAGCATCCGTACTGCAATGGGAGAATGTAGTAACTATCCGATGCCAGGAAGGCTGGGATTTCTCTGACAGACAAAGAAGGTTGGCTTTTAGAAACAGAACTGGAGGGTTCAAAACTTAAGTTGGAGTCTAGGGGGAATACCAGATGGCGTAGCTAGGAGTTTTATAGAGGGAGACATCGAACTGGCATTCGGGAAGTGGGAAGAAGCGTCGAATTTTACTTTTTGAAAGATCAATGGGAGTGGGGATGCGGATATCCTGATTCTTTAGTCACGACGACTTCTTCCCATTTGATGGCGTTGGAGGAGTGCCTGCACATGCTTTTTACCTTTGCAGAGGGTTGGGTGGAGACATTCATTTGGACATTTCTGAGAAGTGTGGTATTAGAGAGTATAAATGGCATAGAAGTTTTTTCGGTAATACTCCAAGGCCACTTTCTGGGGCTATATCACACTGATCAAAACGGGTCATTCATGAGGCCATTATACGAGGTTCTGGACAGAACCATCAAAATCGGGAAATATGATCAAGAATCCCTATGTAAGTTGTATGACACAAGCAAAGTAGAAGTAGAGACAGGTAAGGACAGTAGAGACAAAGAGGTAGAGACAGCTTTGTCTCAGAGTGCCCCAGTACCATGTGGCCACTCGGTTCTTTAGTCTTCAATGAGCAGATGGTCATTTGGTACTTTTGTACTCAATACCCTCAATACACTTACAAGTTGCGAGTTTCACTTGTCCTGCTTTTCGTCTTTCTCTATCGTGACGTTCTAAATTTCCAAAGCCCAACGGTTAGCACGTTGGGTTCTCAGATTCCAGGATACTGACTATACTATCAAACATGTAAATGGGAAGACACATGTACTGGCAGATTTTTTTTCGAGATTTTTCTTCGAAGAGGACTCATTTAAAAATGATTTTACATTGCATTGGTATAACATGCAGGTAGTGGTTCCAACTGGACTTCACCGAAAGGCTAGCAGAAAAGCAAAAACTAGACTCAAAAGTGGGTAAAATTGTTAAGGCTCTACAAACTCCAAATCATAAATTACGAAAGAAACTTCTGGTCGAGGACGGAATTCTAAAATATAAACAACCAATGACGGGAAATGTCGTTCCTGTCATTCCTTCTGAACAAGCCAAGAAGTCAACTCTCAATTCCATGATAATGTCATGGCAGGATATCTAGGAGTAGCAAGAACCCTAGATCGTCTCAAACGAAGGGTGTATGTGTTCCGAGCTCACAAACTGGTTGAACAATATGTTCATCTGCGTAGGTGAGATGTTTTAACCAGCGTCTGTGGACGTATTTGGACCTCTACCCACAACAAAAAGCGGAAACCGATATATCAGTGCACTTGTTGAATATCTGTCCTGATATATCATCGCAAAAGCGGTAAAAGATAACAATACTAAAGCCATGATCGACATTTTAATGGATATTATCCAAGTCCATAGAGTATTCAAGACGACTCAAACAGACAATGCAAGTACGTTTCGGACGTCCTTTTCCAAGCAATTGAATGAATTGATCGGAATTACTAATTTGTATTCCACACCTTACCACAGTCGAACTAATGGCCTTGTAGAAAGAAGTAACAGAAGCATTGAAGAGGTACTGATTAACTACGTTTCAACTGCACAAATAGATTTGGATAAGTACTTGGTATCAGCAGTATTCGCATTGAATACTGCCGTTCATGCAGATAGTACGTGGTATAGTACCTACTATGTTCGGTAGGCACCCAGTCGATGTCGCACTAGACTCAACACATGGTTCAGTAGAAATTCCAACGAGAATACTCAAAATGCAGGAAACCAGAAAACTGGCCAAGAAGAACATCGAAAATCGCAAAGGCGTCAGGCCGAGTTTTTCGATAAGTCACGACGTGTTAGAGAATACGAAATTGGTGATCTGGTATTAGTCAAGGTGAAGACAGTAAAGCGAGGTATAACACGTAAACTAAGTAGTAGGTATAATGGTCCGTTTGGTATCACTCGAAGAATGTCACCTCTAGCCTACCACTGTGTATCTCAGAACTCTGAAGAGGGTGCTGAGCCAAGACGTATACACATAGAAAACTTAAAGAAGTTTAACGACGACTATTTCATTCATCTGTTGGATAATAAGACTAATTCTAACGATGCAAACAGCTGAGCAAGCTTATTATTGTCATAAGAGACTTAAATTAAACTATGCGGAGAAATTCATCCAACCCGAGAACTATCGGCAGCGATTAGTTCAGATTGATGAAGATTCCCTTACAATCACAGAAACACAATTGGCACCAAAGCGTCATCGAAAGCTCAGAAGATGTCAGTTGCTGTCTGAGAAAGATGAAAAGTCATTTTCCGGTCACGGTTCGGTGCTTCCAGAACCCAGAAACATACCTAAATGAAACAATAGCAATTGCTGTTACAAGTCAAGCCTTTGGATTCATGATCGACTCAAAAAAGGTGTTGGGGAGAAGCCTGAAGCCTCTGACGGTATTGATGGAAGACCCACCGACCCTAAAGATAAGTTATGACGGTCTAGCACAGCGTCACGCCTTTGCACCGGACCACAACATATTCCCAGTCGCGATGTTAGATGTCCAACAGATTAGTCAACTGGGCATCGTTGAAGAACAATTCAGAGCAGACTTCACGACATTCATTCGGGTGTTGCTACGGAAAGCACCATCAATGGACCTCGCACCCATCCATGAAATACTTTTTCTTGACATAAACAATAGTAGTCATATCAATATGCAGGACTCAGTACTGAGATGTGGATGTCCATTGCAGACACTCTTAAAGTCAAATTTCCCGGAGATGCGGCCAATAAAGCTGAGAGGTGGCCTCTTCTTACCAACAAAAAAATTTCCGCACCATTCCGTCTACCTTCATGCAACGCAGACGGAAACGACTCCAGAAGAGCAGAATTATTACGAAGAGCAGTATTTACTATTTCAAAATTCCTGGATTGATCCGATCGCCCTATTCCAGAGAACTTTTTATGACCTCATTAGGGGCACAAACGATGAATTCATTGAAAAATTGAGAAGGAAAATCTTAGAGATCAATAAACCGGAAGGTATATCAGATCAACGCTATAGCGGTCTTTTGAAGTCGGTCATCGACTCATTCGGGAGTAACTTTTTGTATAACCATCGAAAGTTCACACCAATGGTGATGCCGATTGAAGTCACGACACACACGCCAATAACAGCTTCAAGTAGCCGAATGAGACAAACACCTGCACGATTTGAAATTATAGTACAGCCGAGACGTATTGCGAAGTTCCATCCAACCCCCAGTTCCAGCAGCGAGATCTTAGGAGACATCGAAATCAAGAACACCGGGAAGCTCGCCTCAGAAACCGACTGACGCTTGAATGTCTCAGTAGACGTCTCGACCTTATCAAGGCAAGCAGAAGGTGTATGAAGACACAGTACGGTCAGCCTTACGACAATTGAAGGCCATCAAATCTAGATGGCTAAATTGATCCCAGAGCAGAGATCCATGACAGACGCGTTGGTGAACCAAATACAAGAAGAAGATGAAGCTAATGAACATAATGTTTCTTGAAACAGAAAGGAGTAGAATTCACGATGAAAACAGCAACCATTTAAAATCATATCACTTCTATTCAATATGTAATTGTATAGCATTCACTTTAAGTAAGCTGAGGACAGCTTAGGTTAAGTTGGGGAGGATGTTAGATGTTAGATGATTAAGGACGTATTGATTTCTCCAGATTTAGCTTAAGTTTCAAAATTTGAAACTTTCACCTTGTTAAGGAGACGAGGTTAACCCAGTGATTCTGGCCTAATTTGGATCGATCCAGTTTAGGTGAAAGTGACATGAGTTTACTTCGTCTCAATTTATTTTTACTAAGTTTTACTATGTTACTATGTTTAGCTGATTAGGTAAACTTTTAGGACACATGTTAACACATAGAAATAAGTTTCTGAAAAATCGTGAAAACTTAAGAAAGCTGATAAGCAGCAGACATAAAAAAATCACTTAGCGACATAAGCGCCTGTGAATGCCTAGTTAGGGAATTCACAATGTGTCTACATTAACTCTACCGGATCAGTTAATTTCTCTCCGCTGCTGCTACAATTTCTTTAAAAAGTTTAAAATAAAAACACACTACTGTTCGAAGGAATCTTTCTCAATTATTATTGTTCGTATACCATTGTCTCAGCGGTGGCTACTGTTTTCAATATTTACATTTAACCAACCATTTATCACCGGGACAATAGGACCAGAGGTCTGACATCTCATCAGAAACGAGAAAGTTTGAATCTCACACTATTTCGCTACAGTTATTGTTCAGCGCAAACCAGGTCCTCCTGTCGGGTGGTCCCGAAAATGGCAAAGCGATCAATTTAGGACAACAAGCGGGAGGTGTTCCTTTTTTCGTGAGCTTTAGGCAATTCTCTCTCACTTGTGAACAATAAGGTTTCTTTCAAAAATCACTCGCAGTTTTAAAAGGGATAACCCTTTTAAAACTGCGAGTTATTTTCTTTAATAATATAAAAGGGCAGGATCTAGCCTGTAAGAATTAGCACAACAGCCTGGCCGTCGGTTTCGATCGACTAGTGCCCTACGTCCACGGACTTGGAAGAGGCAGGCATGACATTCTCGATTTGATTTTTGTATTTGATTTTTAGTTTGTTGATGTTCAATTTTTCACCGTTTTAAGCTTTTACAAATTCAAGAGGTGGTTGGGTTTTTCGTGGGAAATCCTGAGATGGGTAACGTTATTTATTGACTAGACAAGTGTCATTGACATAATTACTGTGAACATTGACAAAAAAAAATGGAAGAATTTTAAGCAAAAAGAAATACTTGTGTGAATGAAAAAGTGTGAATCTGCAACTTATGTTTGACACAAATTAGGCTAAAATGTGTCAGTTTTCTAATTTGCAAGTTTAGTACTATTTTTAATTAAATGACAAACTTTGTAACTATTTGAGATCTTCCTTTTCAGTACTGCCAATAAAAACTTTTCGGTTTCCACCTTCGTTTCGCAAGTATTTAAGTCGTTCTTTCTCCTGTGCAT
>JABASK010000487.1:0-14229 GCA_019776465.1 Rambutanura hunanensis | reverse complement strand
ATTATCAGTTCTGGAATGGGACACTTGTTATGCATTTGATTTTTCCGACTTTTACTAGACAAAGTAATTTCAGTAAAATGGTTAGTGAAAGCGTGATGCGTTTAGGATTGGCGTGTTTTTTCCAATCAATAGATATTTTTTAATGATCAATGATATTGCAGTGCAGCTAGAAAAAAAAACCTTATAAATCTGTCACTTCAAACAATTTTTGGCATCGTTGTTAAAAAATAGCCTACCAAAATTAGGTATAAATAGAAAGAAGAGCTTTTTATTTTACTAGGCTATGAAAGGCTAACTAATCTAGCAAAGACTTTTGTGTTACTGTTTCGAAATTCAAAGTATAAAAGTCTGATGTTACGCCTTGACACTCGTTGGCAAGGTCATGTCACTATTTTCGGACCTGTCAGAACGCCTTTTAGAAATGAGAAAGTGGAACATTGGCGAAATTGTTTTGGATTGAAACGGATGTTGAACCGAAGCCAAGGGTTGATGGGTTGACGGAAGCGGAGATTTGTAGCGAACAAAGTGTAACTGAGCATTAATCTGGGATCGTTTGAAGTCCGACATGAACTGCGGCGAAGAGTATGAGGATACAATTCGTTGCTCAGNACCGAAGCCAAGGGTTGATGGGTTGACGGAAGCGGAGATTTGTAGCGAACAAAGTGTAACTGAGCATTAATCTGGGATCGTTTGAAGTCCGACATGAACTGCGGCGAAGAGTATGAGGATACAATACGTTGCTCAGTATCTTGATTTCCGTTCCAGCCTAAATCGCTGCTGGCATTTTGAGGTTTAACCAAAATCAATTTCAGATTTAGTTCTGTTGGAACAGAGTCAGAATGTGAATGAATGTATATTGTGTTGGACGGGTTTGGTGGCCTTTTCGTAAAAACTGTGCGCTGAAGTTGGATAATCTTGGGTAAAATATGACGGGGTCGATGGAGCAGGATTCCAGCCTGAACTTAACATTGGACGACTAAGTGAATTGATTGTAGACGTGACGCCATCGAAAATCCCTTTGAAAAAAGTTCTTGGTGGTGGGTAGGATGATGACTCGGAGTCGGCAGTTCCCGGTCCATAATCAGGAAAACGTTTTCCTTGAACATTGTCACCGAAACTATAACCTTGGTAAGGTTGGACTTCGGGATGAGGGTTTTCGTTGCCGCTGTATATCGGTTGCGATAACTTTACCGTAATAATGCTTTGGCCTTTGATGGTCATGCGCCGCCCGAATTCCTTTCCATCGATTGATTTGACCAAAATCTGAAAATTCTGGTGCCGAGGAGTATAAAGTTTCTGCTGGATTAGTTTTTATGTTCCTTGGGGGTAAGTAGTCGTAAGTTGATTGATCGAATTGGGCTATTTGATGCGATGGAGTATACTCGTAGTTCCCGCTAGGAGTTGGCGTGTAACCAAAACCACGGTGATCATGACCCCGAAATTTTACCGGGTCAAAGCCATAACCACTGTTCCAATTGCTTCCAGCGCCAGGGTCGTCTTCAGCATAAGGATTCGGATTGATACTACTGGTAGAGGAAGGATAGTATTCGGTCAGAGGGCTATAGGCAGATGACCTGAAATGAAGCGGCGGTTCAGCCCTTCGCGACTGGAACAGGCTTAATATCTTAATTTGAAGAAAAAAAAATAAACAAAAATAAAATCAAAAATTACCTTATTAAAAAATTTTGAACAAACAAAGGTGAAAACTTACAATGACTAACGGTGCAAGCTTTTTAAATATCATTTTTAAACACCGAATTCAATCCACTCGTCTCTAGATTAGCGGATTACTTTAGATTGGCAGTAAGTGGAGGGTGAACTGAAACTTTCACAAACTTCGCTTTCAGTTTATACCACAAATAAATTACGAAATTATTTTAAAATTCAACTGTTGAAAAACAAGTTTCAAACGAATTGTATGGAAATTATAAAAAAATCGAAACAAAATTTTAGCATACTTAACCAATTAATTAGAAAGTTTAGTACTTAAAGCACTTGCGTTTTTTTTTGGTTAATTCGTAATCGTAAGTGAAAATTGGACATAGGTAGGTACACAATTGTTTGATAAAAAAAAACAGTGACCCAAAACTTATAGTTATTGTGTCACTAATTTTTTTGTGTCAGAAATATAGGACGCACGACGACAAACCAGTAAGTAGTGGTGTTCGAAATCTAGCCTGCATTCTGATTTTATCCAATAATAAAAATAGAAAAGATAGTAAAGTCGATCGGATATTAAGCTTCTTTTAAATAAATAAGTGCAATTTTAGTTTTTTGGACTGATTAATTTCAAAAGCTAAACAAATTGGTCTAAAAAGTTTTATTTTTTAATTGCTTTCATTTAACTTTCACTCATGTAACTTACATTTTTTGACTTTTTACTCTCACCCGCATCAACTTGAGCTAAACCCTACATAACGGATGTAGGCACAGTGTGCAGCATTTTGCCCTCTTTGCAAAATTTTCTACGCAATTTTAGATACAACACCCTAGAAAACAATAATTGAGGAAATGTCTCGTTATCTAACATCAATATGTACTTACAAGATACTTGCCAGGCACGTGACGTCTATCTACGTTTACACTTTACAGTGAGAATGTCGGCCGGTCTTCCCGAATTGAGCGTTACGTCAACTTTTTTTTGTGGCAATCATGTGGTTTTTTCATGTCATTGTACTTTGCTCAAGAAGCAATCTACTCTCTCTCTCAAATTCGCTTAATTTTTTCAGACTATTTCAGTCTCATTCACTTTTTTAGTTGAGTTAGTTGTTTTTTGGGACTCGTCAGGATTCTGAATCTGAAAGAGGAGCGTAGGATCAGGATTTTCTGAAATCAGGTAGAAGAATGAGCGTCATCCTCCTCATCCCCCGCAACAGCTGATTCTTCTAAGTTCCAACTCTTAAAGTGCCATATGATAAGATGCCTCAACCAGAACATTCACCATCTGATGAAGACTTATTTGACGTTCCTCCTGTTTTAACTAGTGTTGATAACGATAATGAAAATCCAGAATTTAATACTGGTCACTCAACAATTGAACGCGTCAATAATCGACTTCGGGCCATTCAAAATCGCGTGAGCAAAATTTTGGGTTCAATAACGATTGAACCTATGTTATTTTTTCATATGGTGGCATGGAGTTCATTAGGAGTCAATGTACAAAACTACTATTTACAACGAATTTGTGAACGTGAATATGGCGGTAATCCATCGATTGATTGCACGAACTTAACCGCTAACAAAACGGCAGGTAGGTCACAGAGGTCAATGAATACAAGCTATAATAAGCAATACAATTTAGTTGCAAGATAACATTGTAGTCTAAAGCGGCAAATTTTAATTTCTTTTAACTGTTTACAGAAGCTCATGTTGAGAGCATTGCCACCGTCTATTCGACATTCCGAAGCCTAATTGAGGCTGGACTACCCTTAATTTTTTCACTGTTCATTGGACCATGGAGTGACAAACATGGGTCAAAGCCCATCATGATACTGCCACTTTTTGGCTACACGGCGTCTTCAATATTGTTGTACCTGTTTTCATTAGCTAAAGATATCGATCCAGGACTTCTACTGATCGCCTCCATTCCAGTAGCTTTAACCGGGGGAGTAATTGCCTTCTTAGTTTCAGCGTTCCGATATGTGGCTTCAGCTTCAACCACTACAAACAGGAGTTTCCGAATGGCTGTAGCGGAAGGATCGTGGTTCGTTGGATCACCACTTGGACTCCTTGGGAGTGCTGCGGTCAGGATAAGTTACTGCAACCTAAATAACCTTGGCCTAACCTGACTTCATAAATATTAACTGTTACAGTTATTCAAAATTTATGGATACCCAGTAGTATTTCTCGGCAGTATCATTCTTTTCGCTATGTCTACCCTCTATGCAATTTTCTTTGTCAAGAGTGACAAACCCGAATCCGATGAGGAATACCGTCCACTTACCAGCATATGCGCCGACATGTTCAATATTGAAGCTGTCAAAGATACATTCCGCACCACATTTGGAAAGAGAAATGGATCTCAACGATTGTAATGCAAATCCCGACAAATTATTAATCTTTTAATGTTTTATGTGCTTAAAGTCAATGAATTGCAGGTGGATCGTATTACTCTTGATAGTTACGTACTTACGCGTATTTACCATTTACGGAAGTTCTGCCGTCACATACCTCTACACTCGCCAAATGTTTAGTTGGGATGCTGCTGCATACTCAGCATATGTGACCTACGACGGAATAATTGGAATAGTTGGCAAGTATCCCATAACTATAAAATGGACCACTTTCAAATTATACATGATATCAATTACGCTTTCCAATTTCAAATCTAGGTTCTACTACCGTTGCAGTTTTGGGAATGAGAATCTACAAAATCTCAGATTCAAAAATAGGTCTATTTAGTTCTTGTAGCTATTTGGCTGGGGGTTTAGTATGGCTCATCTCTGGATTTACTACATTCAGTTGGATGATGTATTTGGGTAACCCTTGATTACGAAAACTCTCCTGATTACTCATCAAATTTCTCTTTAAAAACAACTTGTTACTTGTACCGTTGTGGTAACTTTTCTGTTTGTCTAGGAGCCACTGTTCAAATGTTCTGTGGCCTAATTACCATCATGACACGCTCTATGCTCTCCAAGATTGTTCACAAAGACGAAGTAGGAAAGGTTTACTCAATTTTAGCGTCCGGAGAAGCTGCTGTTCCCATTTTTGCCTCACCACTCTACAATTATATCTACGGAAAGTCAGTTGATTCATTTCCAGCAACGCCATATGTCCTTAACTCTTCCCTCAACATTATCATCCTAGTTACTTTCATGTACGGAGTTTCATGAAATGACAATTCAAGCCCTTTCTAATCTATCTCTTGTCTTTTTAGATACTTTTGTTGTACGACGTGGAATGCGACGATAATTCATCAAGCCCTAGAAGAAGAGGGTAGTATTCAGAACAACGAGGAACAAGTGAATCATGAGTCTGATGAATCTGAGTCATAACCGTTGCAAAAGTAGCAATAACAATTCATCTCCATGATTGAATTCAAGCAAAAGGCATAAAACGCTATGATAAAAATACGGACGAAATTTCTTGTATCATTGCACGTTGTCAAATGCTGACACGCTTTTAAAAAACACTTATAAATGCAATGCAAATTATATTGACGGAACGAAATTGCAAACTGTCTATTTCATTGAACCTGTAACTGACAAAAGTAATATAAAAACATGATCACGATAGTGAGTACTTCACTAGCACTTTGTTCTTAACAATTATCTACATTATTAAGTAGAACGTAATTACATCAAAGAATTTATCTAACAGCACTTACTAGAATCTCCGGTAATATCCTTGATTGCGACTTTTTGATGATGAGTCTCGATCCCGAAATCCCCCGAGTCTACCACCGCCTTTTACTGGGGAATCAATTGGATTTCGAGAGACTCTACCATCGCCTTCATCGTCTTCGTAGTCATGACCACTATAACTGTTTAAATATAGTCGAGGCCCAGGATTATTTGTTCTGTTCTCGAATCTGCTCTCATTTTCATCATCAAATTGAATAGATGAGCCTCGTCCTGAGGTATTCCATGGCTGTACTGATCCTACTTGACGTGGTTGGGATTGGGTACTGTAACCATATCCACTTGGTCGTAGCGACGATGGTCTACGATCTCCTACTTCAAATTTGTCTAGTTCGTCACCCCATTCCAATTCTTTGGGTTCATACATAAACGAATGTTGTTCGCGGGGTTGTGGTCGTTGTTCATGTGTAGCTAAAGGCTGGTCGCCACGAAAACTAAAAGAAAGTAGAGATTTCGGAGATCCTGCCGGTTGAGGTCTGGGTCTAACTGGAGTGAATGTAAAATCAGTCTCTTTGTGGCTCGGTTGAGAAAACTGTTTTCGACCTGAGTGGGTCGCTTGCCGGGGTTGATCGACTTGCTTGTTTTTCTGGTATTGAAGGCGGCGATTATTCCCGTCGAACGAACTGTCGTTGTCTTCATCCAGAACGATGACACAATCGTCATCATCGTCAGGAATTACAACTAATCGATTCGTTCTTGCAAGTGGATTTGGAAGAAGAATGCCGCCTTGTGCAACATCTCTATCAAAATCATCGTCAACTACATCTCGAAGAACGCCTAGATCTGAATGAAGACGCTGAGGTTGAAGAGATTCGTAGTGGGTCAGTTGTGATCGATCAACTCGTCTCCCTTGACCCCGACCTCGTCCAACAGTCGAAGGGAGTTCCTGCGATATAAGCATATGTCAATTAGGAATTATATTCAAGATGTTACATACTGCCAGCCACCGATTCGTGTACATTGCAACACTCGTCCAATTCATTTCAATTCCTATTTTATAGCAACTGTATTTTTAATCATGTTTCATAAACTACTTAATTTATAGGTCAAAATTCATGTTCCAAAGAGTTGTTTTCCACATTTCATCTTTAAAAGTCACTCTTTGGAATGATCAATCATCACGTTTCATAAAAAAAAAAGAAGTCATGTTCTAAAACGCTTTGTACAAAAAGTTTGAAGGGCATTAAGTCGATTCTTTTAGCATTCTTAGGATCACGAATCTAAAATTTATGAAAAATGTAAAATGTAAAATTTATCTGAAATTTCAGGCAGCTTAGTTAGACTACTAAACAAGACAACACGTTTTTTAAACTATTTGAATTTATAGTTTCACTTTTCAATAGAGCGAGCGAAAGGCAGTAAAAACAAATTTAGTGAAAAAAAAAACTGTAAAAAGTAAATCCAATTTCAAAAAATTATGTTTTAAATTTCATATTTTTGTTTCAAAGGTTGATCTCTTTAATTCCATGTCAATCTTATTTCTAGACTAGATGATTTCATTCGAAATGTTCGAATTTTCAAATGAGAGATTTTATTATCGTGGTGAATTGACGTAACAGTACTCCGAGAGGAGAGTTTAAACCCGACAAGTTAAAGAAAACATAGCGTAAATGAAAGTTGTTAATTTTTCATATGGTTTACCTTTGCCCGAGATTACAGCCTCCTTCGTCATTCCATCATTTGATTCTCCAAGACAAAATAGACTTGACTTCATACTTCATTGTGACAGAAAGTATAGTTGGCTTAAATCGGATTCGGTGTACAATTCACTCGAAACCAAATCATCTCCAAACTTAATTTTCACCAAACCAATCATTGGACGAAAAACGAAACTTATCATATGCTTTGCTTTTAATGCCGCTTTCTCAAGCTGATTAGTGATTACCCTCCTCAACGGGTTTTTATTACATAATACTTACTTTAAAAATTAAGCATTTCCATTTAGGTATTAACACAACACCGAAAGAAAGATGGCGGCGAAAAATGAGATGAAACGACCATTATTGTGACGACTAAAATTCCTATTGAAACAAACGCTTTAAACGAAGAAAGTCCTCAGCCAGTAATTTTTACGTCACACTTCGAATAATCGTTTCTATTTTCGAATAAAAAGAAACGGAATAAATTCGACCAGCACGAAATCAAGAAAAAATAATGAAAATTCGTTTTAAAGAAAAAGAAAACTGAAAATGAAACAAAGTACCAGCTAAAGTCGTTTATAATTTCGTTTATGCTATACTTGTGAGCACTTTTTTTTAAAAGTAGTCGTAGTTCAAAAACTGCGAGTTGATGTTCAAAAATTTGGCGTTGATTTCGAAAAGAGTCGTTTTGTTTCTTTATAAGTACTCAAACGTCAAACACATTCCTAGCTGTAGAAAATAAACATTCACTACAATGCAAATCGCTCGATTACAATTGCAGACGGTTTGACTAGTTTTGTAGGCTTCTGAATGTTGACCTGTAATCTGTAAAGTGGCTTTCCGAACTGACGGTGGCTAGTTGTTGGACGTTTTCGAAATCCTCCTTCCAGAAAAACTTCTTTCGTACATTATCCCTTTAGTCAATAATGGAGAAGAAAGTTAACTCGTTATTCGAAAAATGCTGTCGACTGAAAAAAAAAACCTGCGTAACCTGAAGTGCAAACATTAACTTTTGTAGATTGGAACTATTCATGTGGACGTTTTACTATTGCGTTTTATACTTTTTTTTTGAAATAATTCGGTATTCGGGCATTCCAATATTCGGAGTCCGTATTTGTTAATTTTGAAATTGTTGGGCAATCGAAAAAACAACAAAAAAAAGCATCAAAATTTCAACTCCAGAAATGGCGGAAAAAAAGTAAGTTAGACAATGAAATATATCAATACTATTCCAACATGATGCTTCGAATATCATTGTAATAAAATTTAGCATTTGCGCAAGACCTAAACCATGTAAATACTGTAGCTTACCTTAATTTCTCTAAATTTTAGGCAATAAAGCTCACCTGTTTTGTACGAAAGATAAACATGTCAAGGCAAATAAAAGAACTTTGTTCGTCTCTTTGTCTCTCTCACATGACGTAAATTTTCTTCAAGTATTTCAAAACTTTGCTTATATAATGAAAGCGATTTTCAAAATCGTAGCAATCTGCGACTGGTATGAGTTGCTAAATAACGCCGAAGAGTCCAAAATCACAAATTTATAACTCGATACAACGATACAAGAAAACAGAATTACGAAATAACTTGTTTCAGTCCCAATAGTCGCACGTCATGCCAGAAATTAACAAAGTTACATCAATATCCAGTTGACTTTAAGATTTTGGATAATCCAAATATTTTTTTAATTTTAACAAAGGAATAGAGTTTAGAATAGGGAGACACTGGAAAATCTATGTCTAGTATTCCATGTGATTTCCAGTCAACTCTTGAGTTACACAATATTTATTATATTAACCTTTCATTTGAATTAAATATCTCAATTTTCAAGTCAATTAATTTGACGAAAGTTGTTCGCCCGCTGGTCAAGCAATCTAGTCTAAAAGTTAACTTATGCAAAATTGATCTACTGGATATATAATCTAATAAATAGATCAAAATTTAAATTTAAATTAAAAGTTTAATGTAAACGATTTTCTCCCTGAACTGCTCCAACAGGTAAACACACAAACTCATACTCTGTATTAAAAAAAATTGCAGCTTTGCAACAATTAGCGTCGTCCACCTCGGTTGCCACCTCTGAATGGGCGAGGGCCACCACGACCCCCCATCCCACCACGGGGACCCATTCCCCTTGGACCCATGAAGCGGGGTCCTTCGTCGTTACGAAAAGCTGGTTGCCCAAAGTTACCTCCCATTTGATTTACTCCAAAGCCAAAAGGACCAATTTCCTATAGGATCATAATTCCAAAATCATCAAATTCAAGTTATTGCGCAAGCAAGTTGGCGATGCGATGCCACAAATTTGAAAAGATTCATATACCTAACACATTGGCTACCTAACCTAACTGAAGTACAATTTTGAAGCGGCCCTAACCTTTTTACAAAGTTTAACACTTTGGCGAAACTAAAACATATTTTCCCAATATTTCAAAAAAAATATTTACATTTGTTTTGGTTCAAATACATTATCTATAACAATATCCGACAGGCCATAGAGTACTAGTCAGAAAAAGCAACCCGTCTGTCTGCTTGTAATAATTGAACTGAATTGCTTGTTCCGTAAATCCTCCAACGTTTAGGTAAGTGGTATAAGGAAGACTTAAAACGCTTGAAAGTAAAAAATCGAAAACTTCATTTTCTCTGTTGAGTAAAATTATTCTTAAACCAAATTCTTGACAAAGTGATTTTGAAAATAATGTTGTTCTACCTTTATGGTATGGTACCTATTTTAAACGCTCATCCTCATTTCATTTGGTATATGTTGTACTAAAAACTCTTTAAAAACAACAACGTTTCTTACATTCTTTTCAGAACCAAGTTATTTGTTCAGACGTTTCAGAAAAGTAGTAAATTTTAAACACACCCCCTGTTCAGAATTTCTAGAACGAATACAATTTACTCGCTAATTATTTTTTATAAACAAAAATGAGTTTTTTTTTTCTAAATTCCAGAACAAAACAGGTGTAGGACTTTTCAATGTTCACAAAAATATTCAACTAACGATGACATGGCATCGAAATTACCGAAACTATGAAATTGTGTTAGCCCAGAAGTGGAAAAAGACAATTATTTATCACTGATATTTGTCATTGAATTGTTGATTGCTTCAATTCGACTCGGATAGAGAAGAATCTTCAACTATAAACTGATCGCGATTATTGGCATAGTACCATTAGCATGGTACCTAACATAATAAAAAGTTCATACATGTTAATCCTCTACAAACTGACGACAGACGCTGTACTAATGCTTCTGTCAGAAAACATTTTTTAGACAAAACCGTGCCGCTTGCCACTTTCAACACCCTGAGCTGAATTCAAACTGTGAATGCCAAACATCTTCCAGAAAAAAAGAGAGACTGTATCCATATAAAGACACTCAATCATTAGTACGTTAAGTACTCTATCAGATATCACTGATATCAGAACTGTGAACAAAAGTCACCGATAGTCCAGCGTAAAATGGCAAAATTTTTCATTTCCCGATTATTGTTCACCGTAGTCTTTCATGTTTCGATTTCTCACCGAGTCCAGTCGAAAATTAACCCGTCTCAGTTGTAAGTTCCTAGCAGTTCTAACCAGTACTGACATAACTTATCATCGATGCACAGTTGCCAGATAAATTACAGAAAGAATTCCATAAAAAACTGTTCTGGTTACTTGGTCTAGCTCTACAAAAGACCCAGAGAAATAGAAGAACAAAGTAGTAACTTACCCAAGTAGGCCCTTGCGCTTGTGCTGGTTCGTTCTGCAGATGGGCCATAAGTCCTTGTGGTGGCATTGGCGGCGGAGCTAGTGGCATATTCCCTCCGGCACCACCATTAGCCGCTGAAAAAAAAAGAAAAACAATAAAATTTAATACCCACATCACAATTTCTAGTAAAAAAAAATAAACCGCAAATTCAGAAGCACTAGTGATTTACTCTAGTGAACAGAAGAAACGAATCAGACAAAAAAGCAGCCACAGAACATGTTTCATGAACTGAAGGGTCTCAAACGGTAATTCCGTTATTTCATCATTTCGATCCAAAACTGTCAACCAACGTCGAAAAACAACGGAAAGTTTAAGACTTAGCAACATAAAGGAGGAAATGGAAGCTTATATTGTTCGAACCGATAAAAAAACCACCTCCTGAACCTAGTGCTCCATCGGCGTTTCCAGATTCCATTTGTTCCAAAGCTAATTGCTGGTTGTCAATTCCACCTTGTCGTGCAACAATTGCATTGCCAGGATTTCCCCCTCCTGATCCATTAGGATAGCCACCTCCAGCACCTCCAGCTGGGTTAAAGTTACGAGGAACACGACTCTCGTATTCCATTTTGTGACGTTCGTGGTCTTGCTCTCGTTGTCTTAGTTCTGAAAAAGAAATTAGATAAGAGTAACATCAAATCATTTGTTCGTTTACAACTGGAGGAAACAAATAGAATCTACTAACGTTGGCGCAGCATTTCAGTTTCGTAGTCATAGCGTGCCATTTCAATTTTAGTGTGGAGGCTTCCCAATTCCTTTTCCAATTCTTCCTTGAGTGCTAATTCCTTCGCTTTGTATTCCTGTACAAGTGCCTTCCACTTCTCGCCATAACCAGCTTCGAAGCTTCCTTCCTCTGCAAAACGTGGACCAATCTGAAATCAAATGTAATGTAAACAAGTTTAAACTGCGTAGAAGCAAAAACGAATCCATGGTTAAATAGACGGACGGTTAATTGACGAGTGCAAGTGAGATGGTCATACTCATACCTCTCTCGCCTTATGGTAATCCAACTCTTGACCTCTTCTAAAGTCTCTTTTTGGAAGATTCATTTCCAAAAGTCCTTCGTCCATTTCACACATATCACCCATTTCAGTGATAACAGGACGAAGATCAGAAGTGATGAAGAAGCATTTTTTCTGTGCAAAATTTATGAGCCATGGCAGCGTTGTTCTTCCGGGTGAAGTCAACGATTCCTTCTCCCATCGATTTTCCTTTCTCATCTACGAACACAAGGGCCCTTTCAATCTGCAGAATTAAGTACAAACCACAATAAGTGAATGTCTACATAATCATACACAATGATTGGATATGCTACAAAAAAAGGATTCAGAAAAAAAGCAGCCAAAGAATAATTTTCATGCTGTAATCAAACGGTAATTCCGTTGTGTCATCAATTAATGTTAGAAACAGTGTTATCATAAAGATTAACGTTCCTTAACTTACATCTCCAAAGATTTCCAAACGCCAACTCTAAAAGTTCATTTGAAACCATGGGGTTAAGATTCTTGACTTTGACCCTCACCGTGGCCGGAGCAAATCTAACTTTAATCATTCGATTCTTCAGCTGATATTGATCCAATTCAGATCTTGCCCTTTCCGCGTTCGTACGGAAGTCCTACAATAAATAGGCAAGGCATGTCATCTATTATATTAAAATGATAAATACAGTGATATATTCTTATTCTTTTACAAATTAAGATAATGCTATTTTTCAATCAGAACAAAGCAGCCAGCGAATTTGGTTTCATATGGATATCAAACGGTAATTCCGCAATCATCATTTGAAATGTAGCAGCAGAAAGGTTGTCGAAATAATAAACTATTAATATTTAAAACATACCAATTTGAGGAAGGCAAAATTTTTGTCTCGATTGATAAATACTTCGTCAACTTCTCCGTAAGAAGCAAAGAGATCTTTGATTTCGGATTCTGTCACGTCAGGAGCGATGTTTCCAATATACAGTCGAGTGTTCGCTAAGAATTTCTTCAGCTCGAATGTGATTGGGGGAAGGTCAATGGTGGGTCCTTGTATGGCTCTTAATTTTTCAAAAACTCGAAACTAAAAATTGAACACATTTTTTGTGATTTACGACGAAGCATTAAAGACTTCGATTTGATAAGCTCATAACGGCTTGGTTCCTACCTCTGGGCTCTGCATTTTAGATTTTTTGTTCATAGGGGAATCAAAATCACCGGGAAATGATCTTCTCTCAAACCCGCCACCGCCACCGCCACCACCACCACCACCACCATGAAACGGCCCTCCTCCTCCGCGTGCCATGAATGAGTGTCGTCCAGGACCCATCGGACCACCGCCTACAAAGTTGTAATGTTATGAAATCCATGCTAACAGTATTTACGATTACTTGTTATTATTTTATGAGCTTATGGAATAACAATGCATGTGCCACAAAAGCACAAGTTCCAGTTTAGGTTATGCTTCTAGTTTATGGATGTCTTATACCCGAACCCGACTAAAATTTTCGAAATGAACAAGAATCAACGGTTGAGATAATGTTTACGATTGCGCTTGTAACCACCTAATGCAACCCCCAACATAAACCCAATCAATTGAAGCTAATGGGAGCTAACCAAAACGAACAGATCGTGTCACGTAATAATCCGACCTTCGAACAACATTGGTAGAAAAAGTTTCATATTGCCACCCTATTTCCCGTACAACCACGAACTAATGCACCCGGCAACAGGCAGGACTATAAACCTGACCCCAACCTAACCAACGTGATTAACATAATTAAAATACTTGCCTCGTTTCCTCTTTGGAAATCCACCACTACCGCCACCACGATTCTGGTTGCTGTGATTTTGGTTATTGTTGAAGTTCGGTGTCTGCCCCATAGTACCGCCACTTTGTTTCGGTTTGTTGTCTTCGTCCTTGAGTTTCTCAGAACCCTGGCTGGGAGGAATGGCCGCCACGGCAGGGGCAACAGCAGCACTCATTTTTACAGTAATTTCAATATGAAACTGCTGCTGTTTACAGTGAGCTCGTACTAATTGTTAATCTTGACTACTACCGGTAGTGCAAACTGCAAATTGTATGATAAATAAGATAAATAAATCCAACATTCAACTACAAGTTATAAACACAATACTCACGAATCACGATTCACGACCAAAGATCAAGCGAACAGACAAAATGAAGAATGGCGACGAAGGCAAGGGAGCTTTTCTACTGTTTCTGAAGATGGGAGGTATGGGGGAAGATAAGTAACGAAATACGCAAATTTGCTTTTACCCTTTTGTAATCATTTGGGTTGAAGTAAGGATAAAGGCCCAAGCTTGTCGCCCCCAGTTTACATTAGTGTTGGATCCCCCTATGGTATCCTCCAGGCGGAAAATTCAAAAAACGAAAAAGATGATTTCTCTCTAGAGATGATTTTTGGAGTTCCATAGAAAAATTTCCCTTGTATCCCCCCATTGTAACCCCCTATAGTAAATAAAGTTGGCAACAT
>JABASK010000486.1:0-14245 GCA_019776465.1 Rambutanura hunanensis | reverse complement strand
CGATGGTTGGGATATGTCAGGAGTTATCATATACTAAGTACAGAGCTTTCACTGACCGACGTCTCGAATTTGAAACAACAATAATTTCTCAATAGTTAGTTACCGTATGGAGTAGTCATTCGTTGGTTGGGTCAGGTCAGGAGTTATCATATACTAAGCACAAAGCTTTCACTGACCGACGTCTCGAATGTGGTTGACAACCATAATTTCTCAATAGTAGTTACCGGAATAGTGTGCTAAACTAGGTAGGAGGTAGGTATAAGCACTTATGCCCAGGCATACCTCACTATTCCCAGTTAGTGAATTCCCTCCCTGGTGATTATGTAACCGTCGCATAGTTGAGCGAAAACTTAATACGGCCTGCCGAATCACGGGTGCATTTTTGTTAGTTGCCCACAACTAAGAGGGGATTCCAGACGCAAAACTCTGGGCGTACACACACAGGTGAAATTCGTAGCACACAGCTATTAAACTATGATTAAATACGAACTCAAAGAAAATGGCCGTATCTGGGTGCGTTCACCTCTGCCCCTTGCAAATTATGTGGTGATAGGCTATCCTTTATTCATTTACCTTTTACCTGCCCGAGCAATATTGATAATAAAAATGTATTTAAGTGCAAAGTCAAAAGATATCTTCCTGCTGCCCCAGATTCGGTAGATGAAATCTTAAACAAGTTAATCAGCTCAGAGCACCAAATTTGCCTGTATAAACTATTGTACTATTTTGTTTCTAGTTGTACGAAGGTCTTTCTCTCGATCACGACAAATGCCTCAGATAAGTTTCTTGGGTAACTAAGTTTCCAGAGTTATGTTCTATAGTAATAAGTTATCTAAATGAAAGGTACTTACCCCCTCAACTATAATAATATAATGTATTGATAGGGTTGCGAAAACCGATATCAAATAAACACAATTCATTCAATTATATTATTACAATTTTGTTACATTTGCTGTGTGCAACGCATTTCAACTGTGTGTACGCCCTCACTTTTGCGTCTTTAATCCCCTCATAGACAACGGCAACTCTTCCAACTCTATTTTATGAATTATCACGACTCGAGAGTGGAGTAGTACATATAAGTACTTCCTAGTTTTGACGTGGTGAGATTAGTGGCGGGTTTGGAACTTATGCAAGGGGTCTCGGTCAGGGTCTTCGGTGAGTGAGATGAGAAAACTGTTTCCTCTTTCTCTTTACTGGATGACAGCACCAACAGCAAAAGTGCCAGGGGTTCAACAGGACCTTTAATAACCGAAACGAAACGGCTTTCAACACAAAACCCAATTAGATTTTAAAAATTTATTTATTTACACAGTAATTAATTATAATGCATGTAATTAACTTAAAAGCGAACCGATATGAATCGACTCACCGAACCTAGTACCAAAGATTACGTTTTTCTAACTTGTACACGGTATGCTTGTTGTATTAATCAAACTAGCATACCGAAACAAATCGAACCACCGAACTGCATCAAAAATTTTAATATAGAACTAACTTCTGCTTGCATACAGGCAAAGACTAATCTAGCATTACTGGCAATTTCTTTTTAGAAGCCAATGCCCGTCGTCACCGGTATGATAGTTATAATTAGTAATAGTGTACAAGTTAAGAAAAGGTAACGTTTGGGATTAGGAGCGGTGATACTTTGCGGTTACAGTTTTGCTGGTGGTGCTGTCCTCCAGTAAAGAAAAAGAGGAAACAGAGTTTCCTCATTTCACTCACCGGAGACCCTCACCACTGGTGAGGATTTACAGTGTAGATTCAACACAGTTGACAAGTAAACCATCGGGGTCATTACAAAGAAAGTGTGAGTATGACTGTTTTTGCAGAACATAAAATTATTGAAAAAAGGCCATATTGCCATAAAAAGGCCTTGATGCAATACCGGAATAATTCAAGTTCAAAAAGTATGTTTTTCATCTACAAACTACAAAATTAATACAAATAATGGAATACCTGTTCACCCCAACTTGCTCCCCAACTATTCTTGATCACCCAATACGGTATTGTACGATTGAACCTTTGATATTCTAAAAATAAGGAAATTGGTTATAATATTTTAGAGAAGTATATACCCAAGGGACCCAATAAAATTAGTCCCGACCAATCTACCATTAGGGTTTTAGGTTCCTTCTCAACTCAAGCAGCAACCTAATGCTAAAAGAGATGGAACTGCACTTTCCAATAATTAAGGCTACTTAAGATCTTTTCGAAGAAACAATAACGATCGTGCAATTGATTTGTTCCCTATCGCTTTGCTGTCTTATGTACTGACGGAAGTAAGCCAACCCTAGTTTTTGAAGCTCACCGTGAATTCCATAACCGACGATTAAAACTCCGTGGTCCAAATTCTTCGGGCTACACAAGAACTTCCATGGATGAGATACACCACCAAAGTAAAACTGCAAGGTAAATCATGCCTTTAAAAAAAGCAATACGGATTGAATAGTCTCTGCAAAGAATTCTAGTTATAAGAAGAATTTGGGCGTATGGAGCTTCGCGCCATTTTGGTAAAGGAGACCCCACCCAATATGTCTTTGCCTTAACATTTACCCTTGCTCGCATTCAGAATCAAACATAACCTAACCCAATTCTCCGAGAAAAAGGAACCCTGGTGGACGCTATACGCAAATGAGGCGACAGTAACCGTAACTAACCCTTTTTTTACATTTTCATCAAGGTAAGCTAAAACGCCAGCAGTTGGGGAACATCTGGGTATTTCTCTCCTCAAGGTAGGTGAGAATACCCACGAAATCCCCACTCGTTACACTTACACCCAGGGATATGGTGCCTAGGCTTCACGAACTCATCTCATTAATGTACTCATCACAAACACCAAGTTTTAAAGCTTACGAACATGATTGTCAGTGCCACTACAGTTTGAAATACTTCTGAAGTGCTTATTGTGTCAATAAATGTTGATTTGTTTAAAAAAAATCCCATTTGCCTACGAATTAAAATATCACATCAGTGAAAACTATTTAACTAGTGTTGCATTAATTTAAGTGTACTAAAACAAATTTGACATAATGGTACGTCGAAACTCTGTAAGCCCTAATATCAGCTTACCAGTAACTCCGTAGGAAAACATTTCTTTAGATTCCAGTCTAAAGATTTCTCTAGTTTCTCAATAGCGCATCAGTCCTAGCCATTAAACCATAAGTCAAACGTTTAGCGTTACAATTATCGTAAATTATGCCGAATTTAGCGGTTCTACATCCGTTAATCTATTTTCGCGCGTCGGGATTTTTTTAGCGTCTTTTTAGTATGCATTCATGACAGATGTCCAGAAGACCAGTGCTGAATCCACGATCCAGCACGCCTACTTGTTTAGATTATTGTCCTTAGCCAACGAGTTAGCCTCCTCTCGACCAGGCTAAAGACGGTCTTTTTCCTAGAGGTGGTAGACAAAAGACTGTCTCCGAAGACGGTCTTAGTTTCTACTTGCTCCGGTTCCAGAACTTTTAGGTCGCACCCGACTTTCTCCAATAAGTGAAGAAAATCGGGTGCGCTTTATCTTGGAGAAAAGTAGGAATTCCGGAGTTTTCGAAAAATTTCGGTTTTTTAACATGAATCGGTGGGGAAAAGATTTCCCCACACTTCCGCACTGATTTTATGAAAGCGGATGAAAAACAACCAAGTTCCGACCCCGTGTCTTACATAAGAAAAAAGTCGGAATTTCGGAGTTTTTGAAAATACTTCGGATTTTTTTTAGTAGATCAGTGGGGAGATGATTTCCCCAGATTTCCCCACCAATTTGATCAAAATCGGATCAGGATTAGGGGTCAGTCCGACTATTCCGACCCAATCCCGACTTTTAGTAAGGTCCCTTCATGCGTATACAGGAGAGTTTATTTTTTACACGGTGTCGAACAGCGATATTACTTCTAAAATTAATTCTAAATTAATAATTTAGAATTTCAGAAATTTATTGCAGAAATATAGTAGGTAAGTAATTATAAATTCGAACGAGTGATAAGGGAAAGGGATAACGGGATTGAGTTAGGTTAGATTGAGGAACCCTATCCCTGGATGCCAGTTTAATTAGTGGGGATTACGTGGATATTCTCTCCTCCCTTAAGGAGAGAAATACCCAACTGTTCCCCAACTGGCGTTTTAGCTTACCTTGATGAAAAGGTAAAAAAGGGTTCACTTCGTTGGGAGGTGATAAGACTGCTGTCGCCTCATTTGCGTATGGCTCCAGCAGGGTTCCTTTTCTGAGAATTGGGGTAGGGTGTGGTTAATTCTGAGTAGTAAGGTTAAGTTAACGTTGTTAAGGCAAAGACATATTGGGTGGGGGCAGGGAGGGGTGTGTGGGGTCTTTACCAAAATGGCGTAAAGCGCTATACCCCGAAGTTCACGTTATTCCTAAGTACCTGCATGACATTGGCATTAATGCCAATGGAGATTGGCCCTGTTTTTACGAGCCAAGCTGCCATTTCGGTTTCATTTTTGCTGATTTCCATAAATCCAGTTACTTTTGCAGCTACTCGTCTTGGATTGAAAAGACATTTATTGTCATGTCCATTGTAAGGATAATCTGCCTCTGTCTCTAGTCCGCCCAATTTCTCTAAAGCCTTGTATGCATTCTCGGGCAAACCTCCATTGCAACCCTCATCCATTTTGTCACAGTCAACAAGTTCTACGCAAAACAAATAAAATAAATTGTATCATGTCGAATGTCGATAACTGCAGTCAACAATAAAATAAAGCAATTAAATAAAGATCGAAATTCAAATTCACCTTGTTCAGAAAAAGACAGTAGGTTCCCGTGCTTTATAGCATAAATACCTTCTATGTTTCCAGTTACCGAAAACGCCCAACAAGACCCACATCCTCCTTGATTTTTCACAGGAGTCACAGCATTGAAGTCTCTCCAATCGAACTTAGAAGGTAAAGTTCGAAGTTCTGGAATTTTAGCACGTTTCCGCTTCGTACGTTGTTTCAGATCAGTCCGCAAGCCCAAATGCTTTTCCCAAAACTCTTCCTCTATTAAGTATATGACTCCAACATTGATAAAAAATAACACTTTTCTAATCTCCTAAAAGAAATTACCTGTCAAATCAGCAAATTTTGTCGCTCCATAAATGCCAGTACCTCGTTCTGTCTTCTGAAGCAGTTTCACTTTCTCCAAATTATTCTTGAAAACATTTAATCTCATGTTATACTCCGACGGACTGTAGTGTTTTTGATTTTGTTCAATAAATCTGTTAAATTCAACTTGATCCAAATCTAACATTGTAGGGTCTGATGACGTTTCCTAGGTTTACAAAACATTTAAGTAGGTGTACTCAACGGATAAACAAAGAAAACGGATCCGTTGCCTGTCTAGTAAGATTCATCAAAATATTGACATTTGATTTTATTCAGATTAGATGTCGATTCCACTGTAAATAGCGAAAACGATCCTAATTTAATTACCCGTTGTGCACGAAAAGAGTCTTGCATTACTTCTTCTCGACTTCCACAATGCCGAAACATCATCTTCCACTCGTTCTGCCATGATTTCCCAACAACAGTCACGTTGCAATAGACATGACCCTGCAAAGTTTGATATCACAGTTTTATGTTTTCAATTTTGCGGAAATAGTGAACATACAATTTTTTCATCAACGTTGCATGCAGACTTATCCAGATTCGGCTGTTTGCGGCATCTTGTAAAGCCCAATTCTAAAATCAGCTTTGCCTCACCACCAGATTTGAGCTGTTTGGCGAATATAAAAATATGTATTGTCGTTAGCCGAGGTCGCTAATACATCCAAAAAAAATAAGATGGGAAAACCCAATGTTATTCTAAAAGTATATCATTAAGTTGGAACAACATTGGGACGACCTAACTACACCACTCTGGACGTGGCGCTGTTTACATGAAGCTCACTTTAGGTGAAGTGAGCTTTTCAAATAACTTACGTCAGTAATTGACCCCTACCTTCCTTTCGGCATAGACAAGTCGTATCAACTTCTGAGCATATAAAGCATTTGACATTTCATTCAAAGAGTCGACCGCAAAGTCTACAATTTCAGCAATATCGTCCAACGCTGGGGCAATCAAAAGTTCTGAATCAAAAGTATTAACGTCGTCAAGATGGACATCAATACCCGAGGATTTCTCCTCGGCAAAACAAATCGTGAGCATTAACATTAGGAAGAGAAGTACAGTCCACCTCCAAGTACGTTGAGCATTCATTTTGGATGGATTCTAAAATAAAATAAAGTCATCACTTATTATTCGTATTCAAGCATGGACGGCCAATTGATCTTCAGCTGTGGATATGCAGCATGAATTATACGCTTTCGCAATTACTTAGGTGCGTTAAGAGAAGACTTACACTTAACCTTACGTACGTAAGACTACGGGCCTCTGTTGAGATTTCTGAAACTCTGTTTCACCGTCAACTCTGCAGAGGGACACACCTACAATATGGATTTCTTTCCAGAAGTGGTAATTTTTAAGGGAAGGACGTTAGGAGGTTTTCCGAGGTTCGGGCTAAATTACTCCCTCGTGCAAGTATTGCATGGACAGGTCAAATCGATTGTTTTGACAGAAGTATTTTAATTTTAGGATTGAGTGCTAAAACGTACATCCCCACGGCACCTTGCCTATGGTTCCCCTACAATAACCTTTGTTTGGACAGGCTGTTAATACCGTAATCACTGAATATCCCCGGGCCGTGTATAAAACCCCGAAAATTACTGGGGTATTGTGATACGTGTTATTCTTATACAAAAACCCCGAAATGGAGCAAAAAAGTACCTTGTACCTAAAAGTACCTATATGTATAAAATCCCAAAACCACGAAAATCAGGCAAGGTGCTACAATGGGGTATGTGAGAACATGGGTGCTAAGATGTCTCGATTTGGGCATTAAGGCACCAACCTATGACCCGATCTCCCAACCTAAATACGATGAAAAAATAAAAAAATTTTAAAGTCGGAAAATTACGCAACGATATCCCAAGCGACAAATAAATTTCAAAGAGTCAACCTTAGCGGCTTTATCCAAAAGGGAACGTTGAAAATTTATGTAAAAACAAAATCTAAAATTTTAAATTCATTAAAAATCTAAAATTTAAGAAAAAATAATAATTAAAATAAAAATAAAATTAAACATAGGGAAACAAGTCGGTTTAGCTTGATCCCTTAGTGCCCGAATCTAGACATCTTAGCTTACACCATGCCCTATTTTCGTGGTTTTCGGGTTTTTCTGAATTTTATACTTGCACTTTTTGCCCCATTTCGAGGTTTTTCAATAAGATTTGACACGTACCATAAGTCACAACCCCGAACCCTAATAATTTTCAGGGTTTTATACACGGCCATATCCCCGCCATTTTAAATTTGATTTAATATTTTTGTGGTTAGTATTTGGGGGAGTATCCCTGATGAAAGAAGGGTTGGTCCGATATGAGTTACCGCGGCGTGGGTTAAAAAACTTGTCAGTTTTCTAAACCTAAACTTTTGTAACCTAAAGACTTTTCAGAGAAATGACAGGTTTTTTAAACAACGCCCCGGTAACTCATATCAGACCGAAAGGTTACCAAAGACGTTATCGTTGACGTTACTAAAATCATTGGAACAATAGCCGTTTTACTTCTCAGAGAGAGGTTGCCTAGGCTTCACGGACTCAATCCCGTTAACCCTTTCCCGTCCAAATTTATTATACAATAGAATTTATTCATATTCTTTGTATTATTTAGGTATTTGGAGAAGTATATGCTGAAATAATACAGGTATTACATAGAAACGTCTAGGGCTTCCACACCACCGAACATGACCGTACTTCAACTCACGCTATCACACGAGCAAACAACGGCCCTCCGCCTCCTTTTAGACAACCCGTTTACTTTTATAAAGACTAAGGATACGGCCGCAATTTTTAAGGGCACGTGAGATTAGGGTAGCATAACGCGGTTTGATCCTTATTTCAAGGTGCCCCAACAAAATTGTAGTATTTTAGCGATGCAACCGCGCGTAGGACTACTCCCTTTCAATATCCTCTCTCGCCGGCAAATGCACAATGGGGCAGGTTTTCTGAATTTCGGTGTGCACATAGGATGATTATAAACATACGCAAAAAGACTATCCGTCTGAATTCTTATTGATTTTTTTTACGCATCGAGGAATTTGTTAACTTTAGAATCTCGTGTTAATTATTAAAAAAAAATTTTTTCTTTTTTAATTTTTGCAAATTTTTTTTAATGTCTTTTTTTAGTTTTCTTTGACTTTTTTGACCGCTTTATTAACTTTATTAACTTAACTTATTAACTTTAGAATCTCGTGTTACCTATTAAAAACAGAAATTATTGTTTTAAATTTTTGTAAAAAAAATTTTGAATGTCTTTTTTTAGTTTTCTTTCACTTTTTCGACTACCTGATCACTATTTGTCCAAAAAATGCTCAAACTCTAAAACTAATTGTGGCGAGCAAAAGCGTAGCAAGAAATATCGATCAAAATATCAAACGGAAAGTAAATAGGATTCGAAAAAATATACTGCTCATGGTTTCTGGTTTTAGAGTTTAACCATTTTTTGGACAAATAGTGATCGGGTAGTCGAAAAAGTGAAAGAAAACTAAAAAAAGAAATTCAAATTTTTTTTTACAAAAATTTAAAACAATAAGTTCTGTTTTTAATAGATAACACGAGATTCTAAAGTAATAAAATCCTCGTTTTGTAAGAAATCAATAAGAATTCAGACGAAAGGTCTTTTTTGCGTATTTTTTATAATCATCCTATGTGCACACCGAAATTAAGACAACCTGCCCCATTGTGCATTTGCCGGCGAGAGAGGATATTGAAAGGGAGTACTCCTAACCGCGCGTTATTAGACTGCCCCAAATTGCAGCCTTTTCTAATGCCCTACGTTGTAGCAGAATGCCTCAAACCAAAGAAATTGCAGCCTTTTAAACAAACCCTTTAAACTATCAATAAATTGGAGGTTTGGTAGAACTCAAATTTTAGTGTTATTTTTACCTTTTTCTGATTTTTCAACGTAAAATTACTGTGCAGGCTCCACCGCGTAACTAAACTTAAATTATGTGGGGGTGTTGACTTTTGACTTATGAAGAATACACCTCGAGGTTTGGCTGCTAATGAGGAGAGATTGGAATGGTTGTTTGCAAATAAAGCAATTGGAGATAAGCTTGCGACGCATAATTTGTGCAGTGAAGGTCTCACAGAAAAGTTTATGTGCAGAATTTTACGTGACCTGATTTATTTTTTCTGACCCCCTCTCAAAAACTGAATTTAAAAATAAAATTAAAAGTGATTTTTCGAATTTCTTTAGTCACCGACTTTGCTCAAAATCATTTTCTCAACTAACTTTGGTATGTAATATTGACCTCGATTTTGATGGAATTTTTATTAAAAATTCAAAAAAATAAGGTAGGTTCATATGATAAGAGTCTTTGTGTCAATATCGCTGAGTGAGAATAGAATGAAAAGTCTCACTTTAAACTATTAGTCGCTCCACGGTGATACGTCGTTATCCCGAAAGCAAAGATTTACTCAAAAATTTCCTTAAAAGGATTTTTTTTTAATTTTTTAATACATATTCCATCCAAATCGAGTTCAACATACAAAAGTTAGTTGACAACATGATTTTGATCAAAATCCATAAAAAAAAATTCAAAACAAATTTCGAATTTTTTCTGAGAGCGAGTAAAAAAAAATTACATAATTATGATCAGGGGTCCTTAGACTTTTTTAGAAAAAAGAAATCTGAGGTAAAATAAAAGTATATCAAACATATATTCATGATCACCGGTCCATTCTAAGTCATAGGTGACCTTGCAAAAATATTACCAAAATCGCAGCCATCCAGCTACGTCAGAATTACACCTTGTTCGTTAAGGAACCTTACGGAGTTTACAACTATATTTGCAACCAAATTCAAAATATTCCGCAAAGTACTGTCGAGTTGGATAAAAGCGAATTCGAATTAACCAACCGTGCGACAGACGAATGCGTATCACATGCACGAGGCCTAACTGTGGTAGTATCGCTGCGCAGCGGAGATGGATTGTTTATTATCAGTCAAGCTGTGAAGGATAAAAGAGCAAGGCAAGGAAGGGCTACTTAAATTGTTTACTTCAACTTTTCCAGCGAAGTCGACAACCCACGACACGAGTGAAGTAGAAGGAACGTCATATTCAGCGCTTATCAAATCTATTTGTTTACCTTTAATTCATTTGGACATTCCAACAGTGAACAGCATAGCGTTACTTATGGTAGTAAGAGGTGAGGTAACCATATGGGTAATTCTTGGTCCGATATAAAGGAGCGGATTGTGGCTTAAAGCTACCCTTACCACGGAACGTAAGGATCCATTTCCATGGTGGTTAGTATGGTACTGTTATGAAACGACTCGTTACAAAGAAAACATGAGTTATCTTTATCTATTAACTTTTTTGGTTACTGTAAACTTGACCGGGGATGATTGTCGCCACCCAGCAAGTAAGGCATAGCCCAAAGGTATAGGTTTAGTTTACATCCGCTTCATTTTCTTATATCTCTTTCTCCTCCAATGTTGCCTTATTTTCTCAACATAGGTGGCGACAGTGACAAGTTCTATGGGTGGTGACAAATGTCTCCACATATTGTCGCCACCCATTGTCGCCACTTGCTGGGTGGCGACAATCATCCCCGGTCAAGTTTACAGTAACCACTTTTTTTTTCAACGGTATGCCCGCATACGTTCATAAGAGTAGAGGTGACTTAAGACTTGACTTTGGGTCAGGTAAGCTAGGTTTATACCATGAAATAAAATTGCATGAAATAAATATTGAAAACTTATGCATCACCCTGACACATGACTAAATATGTTTCTAAAGGATTCCCATGATCTTTTTGGCTGAAATTGAATTTGAATTGACCAAATATGGTTTTATCTTTTTTGAAAACTCCAAACATCGATTCACATTTTTTGAAAAGTTTGCCCATAACTTGTCACGTCATGTTGACACAATCTCAAAATTGAGTGGAAGACATTCTTAAGACGTTTGAGTCAAGCCTACCTGGATTTGAGCTGCGCCCTTTGCTCAGAATTTTGTTACGTACAAAATAGCAATGCATTTAAAAAAATTTTTTTTACTCATTTCAGTATAACTTTTCCAACCAGGTTGACACAAGCTCAAGATTGAGTAGAAAGCATTCCTTTCCAGGAAGGGGACTCCCCTTCCCCATGTTTGTATTTGATGAGCGTGACTCTTAAAATTTTGTTGAAGTTTAATGTACAATTTATGAGAATTTTTTTGTAGATGTGACCACAAGTATCCACATCGCTTTGAGACCGTCCAAATTCACTTCAAAACTTTGACGTACCAGTAGTTTTAGTTGCGTGTAATATTTGCCCTGCGGCTGTTCAATGAAGACAGTTTATTAGAAAGTTAATTAATTTCTTGAAATTTTGAATGCATTTTATCAAAAATTCATTTTCTATTTTTGCTTAATTCATAATTTGAGTACGAAGTATTGAACTTTGTTATTGAACCGTGTTAGAGTTCAACACATTAGAAGTTTCATGGTTGTTTACCTAAGTTCTACGTAGCCAGATTTTATTAATGGAGTTGTTCATTCGCTCATAAAAAAAATTGTGAGCAAAGGCCGCAGCTCAAATCCAAACAGGTTTGACTCAGAAACGTTCTAGGAATGTTTTACTCAATTTTGAGCTTGTGTCAACCTGATGGGATAAGCAAGTTATGCTCAATTAACTACAAAATTTCTAAAAAAAAAATTAAATAAAAAAAGTAGGTCATTCCCCAACACGAATTGTAACCACAATAAACATTTTCATGGGAAACATTCACAAACATCCTTAATCAAGTATCAGTGTCACAACGACGTTTTCCACATTTATTTCATGAAATTTATTTAATGGTATAAACCGGGCATACCTGACCCAAAGTTAACTCCAAAGTTCACTCTAGTTTTATGCACGTTTCCCGCATACCTCCGCGGCGGGGGTTAGGTTAGAGTTAGGTTATGTGGGCATACCGTAGATAGTAGGCGGGAGCCCCGCTTACTATCTCGGCCCGGGCCCAAATTACTTAAAACAAATTAATGTAGAACTTTATTTTAATTAGGTTAGGTCCGATTTTTTTCCTCAAAATAGCCGAAACCTAGAGGGGTCTAGAGGCCATTGGTTCAATTTGAAAAGCTTCAATAATTTAAAAGTTTAAACTGAAAGAAAAAGTTCAACTAGAAACGGTTCAACCGTGAATTGTTTCAATTGTAAAAAGCTTCAACTAAAAAAGCTTCAGCTGAAAAAAATTCAACCGGGAATTGTTTCATTTGTGAAAAAGGTTCAATTATGAAAAGTTTCAATTATTCGGCAAATTCAAGTTTGAATGTCTATTAAAACCTAACTATCGCTCCGCTTCCGCTCTCTTATTGTACCGAAAAAAGTAAAAGTAACAGTCAATGACAAGTTGTGTTGTCATTTAGTCAGTGTAAATAAATTTATATGCATTCTATAGAATAAAAAAAATACTGCGGGGCTACGCCTACTGCTATGAAATATGCCACACCTCTTCTTCACAATCACTAAAACGGGGGGGGGGGGGGTGAGGGGTGGCCACACAGGCACAGGGCTTCTCGAGTTCCCATAACCAAGGAAATCTCCCCCATATCCCTCACGCTCACTCCCAGCCGGTAAAAATATAACTGGAAGCGCGGCGTACGCGTAGGGTCCCAATAATAGTGCAATACCTTTGGTATTACTTTTCGGTGCGAAGCACTTATTGCCAAAGGTATACTAGTTGTTAATATCAATCTAACTAATTTTCAGGCATCGTAGCTTTTCAAAACGAAACTTCTCATAGTTGAACTTTTTCATAGTTGAACCTTTTTAACAATTGAAACAATTCCCGGTTGAACCTTTTGCAGTTGGAGTGGAGCTTTTCTAGTTGAAGCTTTTCACAGTTGAAACAATTAACGGTTAAACCTTTTCTTGTTGAACCTTTCAATTCAATCTTTCCAATCGAAGTTTTTCAAATTGAACCAATGGCCGGCTTCGGAAGCAATTGTTTTCCATGTGGCCCAAAAAAGCTGTAGCCTTTTACTCATTTCACTAGGTGTTAAACTGCCCCAATGGCAGCCTTTTCCAATGTTGTTCTATTGTAGCATTGTGCGTGTGCCCCTGAAAACACCGTTCAATTGCAACGTTTCACAAGTTTTTTATTTACTGATTCTGTACTTTCTAGCTTCCCATGAAGACACCAGAATTTTATTACCGTGACCGTTCTAATCAGTAAAGGAGATCGAACATCCTACAATCAGAAAAAATTACTCTAAAAACAAGGAATGGATTTCGACAGTCCAGAAGTTGTAAAAGAATTTCCCGGGCTTGCCAGAACATTAACCGATGCAGAATGTAAGCTCATCTTTATTATCTACTCAGTGGGGGCTGAATTAGATAAACCTAACGTAACCTGGGGAGGGGAAGAGAGCTACCAACCTTATTTCGAGAATTTTTGGGTATGGCGCTTCGCGCCATTTTGGTAAACCCGACTCCTCCCATCCCTCTCTACCGCCACCCAATATGTCTTTGCCTTAACGTTAACCTTAACTAACCTAACGCAGAATCAACCATAACCTAACTCAATTCTCATAGAAAAAGGAACTCCGCTAGAAGCCATACGCAAATGAGGCGACAGTAGTCTTATCACTTCCCAACGAAATGAACCCTTTTTACCTTTTCATCAAGGTAAGCTAAAAGGCCAGTTGGTGGGTATTTCTCTCCTTACGGTTGAAATACCTACGAAATCCCCACTCCTTTGGGTGACACCCAGGGAGAAGTTGGCTCCGCTTCGCGGACTCGATCCCGTTATTCCTTTCCCCCATCACTCGTTCAAATTTATGGTATAGAATGTGGGGAAACCCCTGTGAATCAGGGCAAGGACACAAAGTACATGGTCGCCCTTCTGTTTGTGAGGGTAAAATACGTCGAAAGGGTAAAAAGGTGGGTGGTACAATTGAATGCTTATTTCGCATAGGAAAAAATTACGAACATTACACCTGCAGTGTTTTAAGTAAAATTAGCTATATTGACAACAAATTATCCGGGTAATTACAATACGGGCATTTTCGGTTTTTTTTTTCAAAGTTACTCAGTTTTTAGTCCTCTGGAGCCTCGACCAGAGCCGGTTTTAGCCTAAAATTTAATCGGTTTTAAGAAAAATCGAGACCAAAGCCAAACTGGCTAAGCGCAAAAAATTGGCTTAACTCAAATCCCGAGATGATCT
>JABASK010000485.1:0-14255 GCA_019776465.1 Rambutanura hunanensis | reverse complement strand
TGATGGATTATACAAACCGCGGGGCGTCATGACAACAATGGAAGGAATGACCACTTACGAAGTGGGACCAGCAAATCCAACCTCTATTCTTCTAGGAATCCATGACATTTACGGGCTCAATACTTCTAGTACTAACCTCAAGGAAATTGCTGACCTTCTAGCCGATGGAGGGTATAAGGTCATCTTGCCTGACTTTCTTGGTGATCATGCCTGGAATGATCACAACGGACCACCATTTCATGGAAAGTAAATAATTGTAAAATTTCGAAAAATTTAAAAAAAAAAAAAGGTTTGTCAAACTTACTACTCATATTCTAGAAATCCAACTTATGACACTTGGCTGCTAGAGACCAGTTGGGACAAAATAGTCCGTGTCAAATTGCGCAAACTCCTGGACCACCTTCAGAAGGAAGGACTGACGAATCTTGGAATGTTTGGCGTTAGTTATGGTGGTCGTCAAGTAGGTGAAGCATCGATAGAATTTTCAAGCGATTTCAAAGTGGCTGCAAGATTTACATCAGCTCCGCTGGTTCTAGAAGAGGCAGCGTCTATTCGAGTACCAACCCTATTAATTGGTTTTCGAGAAGAACAACTGAATTTTGTGAGAATGAAAACTTTCTGTTTTAGTTTTTTTTTTTTAATTTTAATTTTTTTATTTCAGACCGAATTTTGCCGTCGTGTGGAAACGAATTTAGGTCCAGGTTCTTGTGCGTTCAAAAAGTTCGAGGAGGGTGCAGGGTTCATGGGTTCCGAAGGAAAGTGGACCAATTCTACCATCCGTGCTGATGTCGTTGAAACCATGGACCTAACTAAAAAATTTCTCTGTCAGTTCCTTCGACCTTGACAACTTTGAGGTCAAATTTGGACCTATAGATATTAAAAACAAGTAAAGATCAATTGGTTGTACTAGTAAATAAAAACTAAAAAGGTTTTCAACCGTGTTCCACTTGATCTTGAACTTTTGCGTAATATAACTTTCTAACAAAATTTGAAAAGGGCTTGACCTTCACCGTTTGCCCTTCCTTTCGTTAGGCTATTCAAACAGTGTATAAAAACCCTGACCATCACCCAGACCTCTGTAGTCAGTTCCTTCATTTCTTCCAGAATGAAAACCTTTTTCCTTTTCGTCATTCTTGCTTCCGTTGCTCAGATAGCCACAAGCCTGGTCTTGTGGTGACCTTGAGCCGACACAGATTTCCATAGGATCATACAAACCGCGGGGTGTCATGACAACAATGGCGGGAATGACAACCTACGAAGTGGGGCCTTCAGATGCCACCGCTGTCCTCATAGGAATCCATGATATCTTCGGTTTCAACACTTCTAGTACCAACCTCAATGAACTTGCTGACCTGCTATCCGATGGAGGTTACAAGGTCATCTTGCCCGACTTTCTGGGTCATAACGCCTGGACCAATGACAAGGGACCGCCGTTTCGGTAAATTACGTTTCACAGAAACTCTTTATACAGGACGTGACAACGTTGACCTCTTGTTAGGAATCCGGTCTACAATGACTGGTTAGTACAGACATCTTGGAACAGCATGATCCGTGCCAAAGTGCGTCAAAATCCTGGACGATGTTGAAACCAAAGGCTTCAAAAATGTTGGAATGTTCGGCATTAGCTACGGTGGTCAAAAAGTGAGCAAGGCTTCGATAGAATTTTCAAGCGATTTCAAAGTCGCTGTGAGATTTACATCAGCACCAATATTCTTGGAAGAGGCGGAGTCTATTGGCGTACCAACGCTGCTAATTGGTTGGAAAAAACGTGACTTGGATTTTGTAAGACAACAATTGGTAACTCGTAAACGTTTACTTTTCTACAAAATGTTTATTCTTTGTCCAGACCGAGTATTGTCATCTTGTTGAATCCAATTTGGGTCCAGGAACTTGTGTGTACAAACAGTACGAGCATCAAGATGCAGTTTTTATGGGTTCGGAATCAGACTGGACCAATGACAACGTTCAGAACTGATGCCCAAGATGCAATTGACCAAGCCAAAAAATTTGTCTGTCAGTTTCTTCTTCCTTGACAAACTATAACAAACTAGAAAATAGCAACAGTCTTAAATTAGTATTTTACCTTACCTGAAGTAACAATAACAACCGTGACCTCAATTGACCTTTGTGTCAAGTTTTGTTACTATATATAAATATTCTTGTTTTATTGTATATAACTTCTTGTCAAACAAGTTGAAGTCGTCCAGAATTTGATTCGGTTGATGATTCATAGTCTTTTAGCTTTAAAGGGCCAAATACTTAAAAATTAGTCGTCATCGTTGCTTAACTTTGTTCAAAATTTAACGTCGAAATCCAAGTCTTCCTGCTAATCTACTCCGTCCAGTTCCTTGACCTGGAGGAATACTAACCATAAGTGATCCTCCAGGTGTATGTCCAATTCTTCTCGAAATTGGGATTCGATTCGATTCTTCTTCTGGATATCCCCTTCCGTCCAATCGAATTGGATGAGCCAGAAGTGGTTCTGGAGGAGGTAGGGGTTGCGAATGGAAATTACGTACTCGATTTTCTCTTCCATTGTTAAAAAGTGGTGGTAGATGATCCGATTTTTGACGCCAGTTCTTAGAATCTCGACGCATGTCACCCCGGCCACTTGTTGGAGCTTCTAGATAGTCATTCGTGTGGTGGTTGTTGGTTGTCATAGTAACCTTCTTCTGCCAACCAATCTCGATATTCATACCACCAAACTTCCCATTTTGTATATTCTTCCAAAGTTAACGGTCTTTCGTCAAAATATCCCCTACTCCTAATGTATACCACGAACAAAATTGAATATTTTTAACTAGTCAGTCAGTAAAAATAAAACTTTCAATTCATTCAATTCACGCTTACTTGTAATACTTGTACCGAACTCGAACATCAGACCAGTCCTCTGGTCTATCTCTTTCCATTGGTTCGTCACGGGTCATACGTTCGAAATGACGACGACGATCGTCAGACGAGTACCGCATGTCACCTTCCTTGAAATCGGGAGTTTTCGGTCTAGATCTGAAAAACGAAAAAAGAACAAGCATAAAGTGAAACAAAACTTCATGATTCTTTTCCACATTATAAACATAGTTTCACACCTTGCTGAAACCGGTCTCTGGGGTTGATTCACGTAAACTTTCGTGTCAGAGCTTCGAAGATCTTTGACAACTTTCAGCTTGGTATCAATTTCACTAATTGATATTTCCGGCTTAGCAAATTCTCTTTTATCCCGACTCATTTGTGTCAACTTAGCAAACCTCTCGGACAATGTCATGCGTGGTTCTTCTTCAGACGACGAAGATTCACTTTCACTTTCTGTTGCAGAACCTGGAGGAAGGGAGACAAAAAACAAACCGTAAATTTTAAACTAAGACCCGTCTGCCATAGAGCCAAAAGGAGGGCCCTTATTGGAGACTGTTTCTAATATGGGCCATGTACAAAATTCAAAATTTCTATTTCAAATTCACAATTTCAACTTCAAATTCACAATTTCAACTTCAAATTTTTTTTTTTGGACCGAAAACTTTTTTTAGACCAAAAAATTTTATTATTGAAGATTTGGACGATGTAAAAAAAGTGACCAAAAAAAATTTTTTTGGACTTTTTTTTGTGATTTAAATTTCATGGATTTTTTTGTCTCTAATAACTCCCCATTTGCAAATAAGGCCCCATTTGTAATAAGGCCCCTGCGGTCCTTATTCAAAGGTAAATTGCATCCGAAAACAATAATTAAAAGTTACCCTTAGGTTTTGTCGCCGTGGTGGTTCCTTTTCCAACAACAGGCGGTGTCTTTTTCACCGTTGCGACTGATTTTGCCGATAACGATGATAACGCAACTGGTTGATCTTTTTCCGCTGGTTTTCCATTGCTTTCACTCGCCTTCACACTGGAAGGGCGACCCGTGCCCGTAGTACCCTTACCGCTCCTTTTTTCCACATCAGAAATGTCGTCCGACAAATTAGAACTAATCGGACTTCTTTCATTTCCCTTTCGAACAGACTCATCGTGAATCCGAATCGTCTTCCGATGTCGAGTTTCCAGATCGTGATAGTGAAGGAGCCCTGTCACCAGCATGAATTTCTAATACATCGTCATCAGACGATGAGTCTGACGACGAGCTTCTTCGTTTCGTTGATTGTGGAACCTTACGTTGTTGATCCTGCATAAAAAAAACGACGAAAAACGCTAATTTTGCGCTCAATATAACAAACTTCAAAAATTAAAAAAGAATTTCCTTTGTTCTACTAACCTTTTGTTCTGACTTCTTCTTGAGTTTGCGGTGACGGCGTCCTACTTGAAAATTCAGAACTCGATGAATGATTAGTTCGTCTTCGGTCATTACCATGCACAGGAAGTTTCGAGTCCTTCGACGAATTAGGCCTGGACGAGTTTGAACTCTTTTGCTGTTGTAATCCGGTACTAACAGTTTTGGCCCTATTCTGTTTCAGCACTGAAGATACACCTCCAGATTTTTCCGATGGTTTCTGCCCAATTGCAGAAGAAGGACGTCCTCTTGACAATGGTTCGTCTCTTTTCTGTTTCAAGTGGCTACCAATTTCTGAGGATCTCTTCATTTTGTCGTCATTTTTTGTTGGTATCTTTCCCATACTAGCGCTGCCCTTTGCTCCTCCACCTCTAAGTGGACTGGAACGTTTTGTAGCTGCAATACTTGTAAAGAGAACTCAAACTGTGACATTCCGTTTGGCCTGGTGGTTGAAACTGTAGGCGTATTGACGACATACTTGAGACTAGATGAGTCCCGGTGAGGAGATGGTCGCCGTGGTGGTAAGAGCCGTCGAGGACTTCGACCACGGTCATTTTCCTTCCTTAAAGGTTTCCTCGGTGGTGAACGTGACCTTGACCTGTGATGTCTCTGTTTTTGCGGGGGAGAACCACGCTTGTCCCCAGGGTAGAGTTCTTTGAATCCACTGTGACCCCATCTTGAGAAAAATTAATAAAATACTTTTCATCTTCATCCGAATAGTTTATTTTTAATTTCTATACTTACTTTTCTTCTTTAACAGTGATTAGTTCCTTCATCTCTCTCGCCTTTTTCACAACCCGATTCAAATCTCCGAAAACTGAAGATGAATTGGGGGAACTTCTCTTGTTCGCAGATTTCATGTGGCGGCCTAAAAAAAATGTATCTCAAAATTAGATTAGGCAAAGTTCACAATTATTAAATTTTAGCTACCATGATCGTCATGCCGATGTTCCCTGGATCGTGACCTTGGTCGACTATGCCCTTCCATTCGGAACTGTTTAGAAGCCGTTTGAGGCCCTGGCATAACTCTTGATTTAACAACCGGACTACGACTACGACGTCGTCGTTCTCGCTCGCGACTAAGATGCTCACGGTTGTACGTGTCGTAGAAACCCCGTTCTGTCTTTTTCTCGTTCCTCTTTTTGCATTCGTTCATGATGAAGACGAAGCAACGGACTCCGACTTCGTGATAACCTTCGTGACGGTGGAACGTTACTTCGACTAACACGAACCGCTGGTGCTATAGGAGCACGGCGTGGTGGCGAACTCTGATTTCCTCTTCGACCAACACGATGATAATCCGTGGGCATCTTTAATGATGTGACTAATGATTAATTGTCAATTCAATTTAAAGGACAAGGGAGCAACCCTTTTAGACTCCAAACAGACAAGAAATCCCTATAAGATAATCAAAGAAAGAAATCAATTTTTAGCACAAAATACTACGATGGTATCTCAGTAGAATGACGGAAAGATTGGTATAAAATAATGGCATTTGCGGGGACATTTTTGAAGTAACACAGAAGTTGAGAATGAGATCAGAGTTTGAAATTATTTCAATTTGTAACAACTCGCAATTGAATAGAGGCACAAATATTCAAATATCACAGATTTAAGTTCACAACATATCTCCAGTACTCTCAAAGAGGTTATCACAGACAACAAGCACCGTTCCAACCCTAGGGTTCTTGACAACTCAATTTTGACATCCTAAACATGAAGAAGCCGATCAGCCAATGGCGACAGTGTCAATACTTGCCAATTGGCTAATGGCTTTTTATTTTAGATCATTTCAGCATCAATGAAGAAAGTCGTTTATCATTCACAGTGAAACTGTCGGCTGTCGTTCCTCGCGTGACTTATAGAACACAATTCAACAGACATCGTAACGGAGGAAGAAACGATGAGTCACTTGTTGACTGACAGGCAAGGTTAGCCACTACTGGACAAACAAACACGTTGCCATCTTTGGTAGGAATGGTATCTACACTGCCAAAAGTTTTTTTTTTCACTCATCGATAGTTCAAACTCACACTGTTCGGTACAGTGGGGTGGTTGTACTTCAGTTCAAATAACAAATTCACCAAAAGTACTTCATCGTCGTCGTTATAAAGGCACTGAAAATCCATCACTGATTCCCCAAACACTGAAGTTCAAAAACATTAATGTAGCCGACATGAAAGATTATATACCAAAAGATTGAAGAAATAACTACAATCATAGAACAAGGTCGACAGATTGTATTCGACCTGACCTGCCTCCTTTTTAAATCATAGCCATTTCGATAAACTAATAGCGTTTAGCTATTATAGCCAAAGGCGATTCAAAATACGAAAACTTGTAACACAGTGTCGGTGTTTAAAATGGCCTTTGTCGCTTTCGCATAGCTGGGCCAGGCCATCTGGAGCTACAATACCATGCAAGTAGAGAAACGTCAGAAGTCAACGGTACTCCTTGTTTGCCGTTGATGAGGAGAAACTTCGAATGGTACAACATGGCCACGGGTAATGAAATTATGGGATTTTGTGACCTTAAGGTCCTTACTTTTCTGTAGGAAATAGGAATGGTGAATGACGGAAGGTTGACCCCGTACGTAGTTAACAGTAGTCGCCAGCCGCTGAAACTGATGCGTCTTCTTCAAGGTCGCTCGTTATTGTGCACATGCACTTTTACAAATGTCGCATTACTTAACTATCCCTCAATTTCGTACTCTAAAAACTGTCAATTTATTTGTTTACAAAATTGAGTAGAGTTAAAAACGAAACAAGGAAAATGTCTGACATCGGTTGATCTAAAAGTCTTATCTCTATCGACATTACGAGCGGCAGAGTTGGGCATTGTTATTCAACAATTTCCTCAAAATAAAAACGCTTGACCCCGACCGACCGTCTATTGACCTCTCGATTTTGATTAAATTACTCAACATTAAAAATACGAGTACTCTAAAAAACAAGGATAAGTTGTTGCCATGCTGATAATATCAAATGTCAAATATTTGCAGTTGACCTCATTCAACTTTATAATTTGTTACAAAAAAAATTAAGTTCAATGAACTTAATGTTAAATTCAACACAATTAACACCCTTGTGTATGTGTTGATTTTTATCAAGTCAAATAAAACCACTGTAAGTCTGTGGTCTTTCTTAAGTGAATGCGTTTCATGCGAGAGAAATTATCCTTGGGTACAAACAACAGGCTTTAGGAGTCGCGATATCTTTCGGTTCTGGACGATTCCCGATTGTCGGCGAGTTGCGTGGATGACTGGTTAAGAAAATTATAGATTTTGGTTACTTCTTGTTCTGGGACACTGACACGTCAAATTATTCTATGCCAATTTCTTCGTTAGTCGTTTGTCTTCTAATCGCAACGTGTCAGCCCTCTTAAAGTGAAAGTGACAAGTGTCAATTAGCAGAAGGGTCTGTCTATTCCAGAAGTGTTTACGGCACAATTTTACAAGTAAAGTAAAAAACTTATTTTGACCAATCATTTAGGTTGATGCAAAAATCATACAGTTTCTTCGCTTTACAAAAGTTTCAAAACGTTATCATTCATTGTCTTTTTTTTTAAAAATCGCGCTTTTTTAAAATCTACTTTGTTGTTGATAATTTTACTGCATTTTGCGTAAATGATACTTTTTGCATTAAATTTCTTTTTTATCACTCAAATTTCATTCAAGATGAGCAGGTATAAAAAGTTGTTAACCATGAAATGATAATAACGTAAATTAATCGCGAATGACCTAATTTTAATAAGCAAATAGTCGAATTATAGTCAATTGTGGTTGTATTGTCAAAAAAGTAATGCGGTAGTGGTGTCTTACTCAGTCAGTTGTTATAAGCTTCAGTAGAACTAAAAATGGTACAACTGAAAAACTCTTTACAAAGTACTAATTGTGACCTTGACACAGTTACAGAGGTCAACAAAATGAAGTTCGATAGTATTCTACCACTAATTGGAGAATTTGGAAGATATCAGCGTCGTATTTACTTTCTGTTGTGCCTTCCTGCCATTTCTTGTGCACTACATAAACTCGCTTGGGTTTTTCTCGGGGCAAAGGTCGCGCATCGGTAAGAAATTACAAGTTTTTAACATTTTCCAAAAAAAAACTAAAAAATAATTGTCGTTTTTTAAATTTATTTTGGCGTGACATTTTAGGTGTCGGTTACCAATAGAAGGAGAGAATGCGACCTATGACACGTTACCACCTGGGGTCAACTTTAGTGATTGGTTCCCGTGGGATGACAAGATTGAAACGTGGAATCAGTGCTATCGATTCAATACGACAGGAAGTGATGAAGTTTTGATTGATTGTAACTCTAACTATGTCTACGACCGAACCAAGTATCAGAGCAGTGCCTTCATGGATGTAGGTCAAAAGGTCAAAGGTTAAGTTGTCAATATAAAACTTAGTAATTTTCGTTTGATTTTTTTTCTTTTAGTACAATTTGGTTTGTGATGATCGAAAGATGATGCATTCTCATGCTCAAGCACTTTTCATGGCTGGAATTTTAATTGGTTCGGTAGTTTTTGGTGACCTTTCGGATAGATTTGGTCGTCGACCAATTTTCTTTGTGTCACTTGTACTTCAAGTTGTTTTTGGAATATTGGCTGGAATAGCACCAGAATATTATACTTTTGTATTGTCACGTGCTGTGGTTGGAGCAACAACTTCTGGAATTTTTCTTGTTGGATTTGTAATAGGTATTTGTAAAAAATAATTTATTTATTTATTTATTTTTTCAAAATTTTAATAAAATTTCGCAGCAATGGAAATGGTTGGGCCGTCAAAGCGCATGGTGGCTGGAGTTGTGTGCCAATACTTCTTTACCGCCGGCTACTTGTTCACCGCCATTTTTGCTTATGTAAGATGCATTTGTTTAATTTTCAATTTTTTGGCACAGGCTTTAACACTATACACTTTAAAATTGAATTAATTTTACCATTAATCTATAATTATTTTCTAGTAAAGTTAATTTTTTTAATTTATATATAGTTTATCCGGAATTGGAAAATGCTCCAAATTGCATTGTCATTACCAGGCCTAATATTTTTGACATATTACTGGTACACAAACAACAACATACCGCTTAATTATTACTTAATTATCACTAACAAAAAGTCTTACCAAAAAATCTTTTACTTAATCTTAAGGTTTTTACCAGAATCTATGCGTTGGTTGCTCGCCAGAGGGCGTAAAGCCGAAGCTGTTTCAATTTTACGTAAAGTTGCCCAAGAAAACAACGTGACGTTACCAGAAGAAACGTACGAAAGTCTTTGTAGCGAAGACTCGACATCAACCAGTTACAATATTTTGCACGTTTTTAAATTTCCGCGCCTTGGACTCAGAACCGTCAATATATTTTTCAGTTGGTAGGAGGCTCATTTTAAAAACAAATTAACTTTGTTCAAAGTAAAACGTGGCGAATTTACTGACTTTTCTACCGTAGGTTCGTCAACAGCGGTGTCTACTACGGCTTATCCCTCAACACGTCCAATCTTGGAGGAAATGACTATTTGAACTTTTTAATCTCAGGTGCAGTTGAAGTTCCCGCTTATGCCTTTCTGCTCTTCAGCTTAAATCGTCTTGGTCGGAAGGCTGTACTGTGCGGCTGTATGTTGGCGGGAGGTAACTTACTAAATTTAAAAAAAAATCGTTAACGTTTCGTTTTTGTTTACGTTTGTGTTCTATAAAAATTGTTATCAGGAGCGGCCATGTGCGGCAGTGCGTTTGTTCCAGAGAGTAAGTTTTGAACTGTCAAATTTTTTGTTTTATAGTTTAAATTTTGAAATTCCCTCGTAACTTTTTTTTTTTAAATCCTAAGACCTCAATTGGCTCCTTATTACGTTCTCTATGGTGGGGAAATGTTGTATCACTGCATCCTACGGCGTCATTTACATTCTTACTGCAGAAAGTTTCCCGACAGTAGTAAGGTTAGGCAACACACAAAATTTTGAAAATTTCTCAATTTTTTTTTTTTATGTAAAATGTAAAATTTATTGACTTAATTTTTTTTAAGAAATGCTGGAGTTGGAACGAGTTCAATGTTTGCTCGTGTTGGTGGCATCTTGTCATATTACGTCCTGGACTTGGTAAATATACTATATATAAAAAAAACGTTTTTTTTTTTGTAAAAAAACAAAATATTCAGCAATTTTTTTCCAAAATTTTTTTTTATGTAGAAAGATATTTGGAAACCTCTGCCGCTCCTTATTTTCGGTGCATTGTCAGTTTTGGCTGGATTTTTAGCCCTGCTCATTCCAGAAACATTGGGTCGACGTCTACCGGAAACACTAGAAGATGGCGAAGCCTTTGGAACGTAAATGTTTACTTTAAAAAAAAAATTTTTTAAATCTAAAAAAAAAAATTGCTAAACTTTACATTATAATTTTTTTTAAACTTTTTTGTTTCACTTCATAGGTGTAAGAATTTGTATGACCTTCAATGTAACCAAGGTCAAATAGAAACGACTAAAGACAATGCACAGAAGAACGGTACAATTTCTAACGGAATCAATTCGCCAGGAAAAGACCATGAAAAGCTTTAATTTATATTTCTTATTTCTATAAAACACTTATCTTTGTCAAGTTATAGTTAGTTTTTAGTTACAATGAAAGTTATAGTCGTTATTAATTAAGTATAATTATAATGTAAACTCACAAAAATATGTATTACGTACAAAATACTGCCCGGTGAAATATTATTGTGTTCAATTGAAAAGCTACACACACTATATTGTCCCGTTTAACAAAAGTGTCCGTCTGTACGTCAACAACCCGTTATGGAGGATGGAAGACTTTTAGTAATTTTTTTTAAATAATTAATTTAAATTTTAGAACAAAAATTTTAAAACAGTTTTTTTTTCGTATTCAACTTGATAGAATTTTATTTTGCAGGAAGTAACTAATAAATGACAGTTCCGTAAAGTCAAGTAGTTTTTACCTTTTAGTAATTAGCCCCAGCCTTGTCGAAAGTTGCTAGAAAATATTTGAAAACTAAGAAGTCGTTGATATTTTTTGAATTTACTTTTTTTTTCTTAAGGACAAAAACACGTGTGTGTTTCTTTACATAACGCGATTCATTTCATAATGCCCTTGCCTTGGGGTTACCACCTTTCTGTTTCACCCAAAAATTGAGTTTTACATAATAACAGGGAGAAGGTTAAAGTTTAACGAAGCATGTGAAGAATTAAGTGGTTATGCGTTATTTCTTGCCTTTACATTTTATGCAAACTTCCTTTTTCTTTTAAGGGTTTAGGAAGTTGGGTTGAGGCCAAACTTGAGCGTGAACTTGGCTTGGTTTTAAAGTTTGGGCATTGGCCTCTTAAATTCAAGAGTCTCTTTAAAAGATTAGGAAGAAGACGAAGAGAATGAAGAGATAAGGTTAAGAAAATGAGGAAAAACTTTAATGTTCACACAACTACGGATACCTGCCACAGAGTAAAAGATACTTGTGCCATAGAATACGTTCTTTCAGTCTTATTAAACGTTTTCCAATAGATACTGATAGTTTATCATACGTTTTAAATCAACGAAGAAGAAGTGAAAATATATACAAACACGAAAAGTACAGTAGGGATAAAAAATAAGTACTTATTTTATTATTTTATTTTAAGAAGTCATAGCTCAAAACAAGTTAGTTAAGTTATTTAAGTTGTTTAACTCGCTAACATATTGATCCATATACGTTTAATAGTGTAAACATTTTATTTAAACAAAAAAGGTTTTAAAAGCTATAAAATTAAATCAAGATATCAGTAAAATATGTTTGGTTTTTATGAATTGAATTATCTCGTGGTATGAAATGAATATAGCTCTACCGTTGTCAGGTATGTGCTGTTGTAAAAAGTTGAAAAACCGGTGAGTGTTTATGCACTTTGTCATCAAGTATCTTCTCTTTGTTTTGTGCAGCTTCTGTTCGGCCACCCTCTTCTTGTTACCTAGTATACCATATCCCTTTACCTCTTCCTCGATGAAGCAGTAGATGTTAGGGGTTCAAAACGTGTGTGTGTGTTTACGTGTGATATTCTCGGAAATAAGGAGAAAAGCGAATCGGGGTCAGTCATCCATTGCAGTTTCACACTAGACGACGACACTCCACTTGTCAAGACTCAAGAGGAGGAGGAAATGTAAACAGTGTGAAACCAAAGCAACAACGAAAGGGTGGAACCACGATCCAGGAAGTTCGTTCTTTTTGTCTTTCAAAACACCGAATTATAAGCTCTGGTATCAACTCTCTTATAAATTACACCTGGGGAAGGTAAAGCCATACGTAAACGCTAACTCTCCCCCCTTGGAGAGTGGTACTAACTTGATCGTTATCATTGTTGTATATTTTTAGGGCCCTCACGTCATCACTGGCACTTTCATCCTTAGGCCATCGAATTAGTTTAAGGGTGAAAGTTGTTACGGTTAGTGTATGAGTAACACTGTTTTCCTGTTTTTGCGGTTGATATAATAAGGCTCAACTTTAATTTAAGGAACGTCGTGAAACGTAACAAGTGACGTCAACAGTTATCGTCTTTCATTCAATTACAATATTGGTGTAAAAACGAGTCAAAAAGTCAAAGCTCAACAATAATTTAATTCCTACGCTCAACTCTACTTTCGTTCTGCTCATTTATTGATTCATCTTTGACCCTCCGAAAATGGCCAATATCAACTACATTCTACCAACAAACTTAACACTTTCTAGCTCACCGCCGTTCAATAATCATGGACTCAATCTTATTTACAAATTGTCAAATATAAGCCTCAATTTTATCTTAGAAGGTGCCAATGTTAGTTCACTCAATACGACCCAGTACTACGAAATTGCCAATCAGAATCGACGACCATTTGGGTATGTCTTGATACTCTTGGTGTTAACGCTAACTTTGCTTCTTTCGGGATTAGTTTGGTGCTGTCGAGATTGTTGTCGTAAAACTGATCGACGCAAGTATGATCGTAAGTGTGCAAGGAACTTTTGGACATTAATCTACGGAATTCTAGTGCTGGGATTTACGTAAGTCAAGTGTAAAAGCTAAAACAGATGAGGTAGCATATTGTGTCTTCAATTTCAGTTCTGTCTGTTGTATTTCTTACAGATTTCTGGTGATCTCGACAACTCTGACGAATGAGCAATTGAAAAGTACAATCAAAGACTTGCCAACTCAAGTTAATTCCAGTCTGTCACATGCCTCCAGCTACTTGAATTTAACCAAGACCCAAGTTCATACTCTTTTCATTCTCAACTACGGAACTCTTGAAGGTTATAGCAGAACAATGACACAAACTTACACTTTAATTGAAACTAGTTTCTGGGAATTTACATTTTTTTCCTTAATTTTTAGCCTCCTTACTCGATACTCTTGGAAGATCTGGAGATTTTATTAAAAATGATCTTGTGGATAATTTACAAGTGGAAGATAAGTTCGAAAGAATTCGTCAATTTCTTAATGTTACCAAAGAAGTTCGACAAATTCTTCTGGATTTGTTCAATGATAGTAAGATTATCAAAACAAAGACTCATCAGTTGCAAATTAGTCTCAATCAGTCAAAAGAGCGGTTATTAAAAATTGTCGAAACTTGTAACTGTGGTGATCGGATATTGGAAGAGTTTCGAAAAGAACTTGGATCTGAGCACGATCCAAGTGGAATTGGAGACTTTGACTTGAACAAGGTACGTACGAAAACTATCCAAAAAAAAATTCGAAAACTTGTAGAAAACATTAGCAACTTACTGTAAATCATAAAAAATATTCCTAATTCCTCATCTCTCTTTGCCTGCTTACGAAAGCTATTCAAGATTCAAATTCCAAAGGTAATTCTCGGTCATTAACCTTTGACATTTACCAGAGTTAGAGTAGTTCTTTGATTCTCATCTATTATCATTTTGTTTTACGTTCAAGCTTTTCGAAGGAATCATTTTTTTTTGTGCTTAGTGGTTTTTCTTTGTCGTCTCTAAAGTTTTACTTTTAACTTCATTTTTTAGCTTCCTCATCTAAACGCCACGTTAAAGGAACTC
>JABASK010000484.1:0-14260 GCA_019776465.1 Rambutanura hunanensis | reverse complement strand
CACCTGAACCAAACTGCACGTCATAGAGTTGGTTACCATGTTCATTATGCAAATGTTCCTTGAGCATTACCCTATTATGAAAATCTCTGGAACAAAACTCACATTAAAATGAACGGTACATGCGCAGAAACTTATTACGATCCTCATGATTATCCGCTGGCACGTGCTCTTCAAAATGGTCTGCCATGTCTTCAGAAGAGATGAACAGCTCACATATTGGGTATTGTTGTTGCTCATGCTCAAATCTTTCCAACCACCTCCTTTTAGGTCGAAGTACAGCACTGTCACTTTGTCGCTTACTCATTGTTAAGTTTTATTTTTTTCCCTTGAGAATGTCTACTTAGAACTACTTGAATTCTCTACTAAAACGGTCTTATTATAGCGACTAATTCATGATGTAAAAAAAGTTTTAATTGAGTCAAACTGAAGGATAAACCGCAGACAAAAAAACTATAAACACTTTCGCAACTTTGTTTGCATTAATAAATTAAAAAATGGTGAAACTGGATTCGGTTACCATGACCCTTATTCATTTTTTTTTTGTTTAGACACAGACTTGTAACAATTAGGGTGATACAGTATTTTATCAATGTCACAAATCAATAGAGCGGGACGCACTCTCCATTCCTCGCGATCTTGATCAAAGAATGTTTCAAAACCTTCTCCACAATGTGGACATTCATCATATTCGTACTGAGCCGCTAGTACAGTACAATCCACCCAGTTATCTTCTTGAGGTGTCTTACATCGAATGTCACTTCGTTCAGCACCAGTATTATCTCTACCTTCCGAACATTCTAAAGTCATCCAATCAGACAAAGAGTGATACCAGTTTCGGCTAACGTTTTCAGTTTTGGATTTACGATTTTGTAGAAAGTGCCAATCAAGATGGGAGGAGTACATGGTAGTACCTTCACTACTTAATGGAAATCGCTTGGCGCATGAGCTGCAAGAAATACCGGTGTACAGACTATTTATCACTGTGGAATTACGAATTTTTAGATTGTGAGAAAAAACAACCGGCGTCTTAGCATTCTTGAGGACTTTCCAAAGTTCAACTGCTGTTGTTAACTGTCGAGAGTTTGATGAATAAAAACTTGACGTATGGTGCTTAATCATGTTGAGTGTTAAGTAGATGCGTCGCCAACAAATCCAAAATATTGATTAAGGCTTATTTACGAATATACGTTAAAAACGTAAAAAGTTGCCTTAACAGCTAATTAACTTGGTTTGTGTGTTTTTCTTTCCTTTGTGGTTTTCATCTCTCAATTTAAATCGATTAAACTTTCTTCTCAATTGACAAAATTTTTCGCAAAGTTTGTCCTGGCCAATATGTCACCAATGTTGCTTTGGAGCGTCCAGTTCTCGTAATAACAGCATGGGAGGTAAGACAACGATATTTAAAATACGAAAATTTCATTCTAATACCTTTTTTTCTTACAGAAAATCACAATCCTTGGAAGAATGAAATGTATATACAAACAATGCAAGCAATTATAGAATGGAGGGGACCGATAACAATGGGCGGAGAAACATGGACTAAAACGCATTCTGACTATTCGGACAAGTCTATTGATTTTTTTGCTGTAATTGGAATGAACAACATTTCATTTTCTGACAAGATTCCTCACGTGCATTCAGTCTTGGACCACAGCCCTTGACACAGATAATAATGAACAGTTTATAGAAGATACATTAACTGATCATTTGAATTTAATTTATGAAGCAATTCAAAATGAATAAACTTTGAAAAAATTCAACCGTATTTGTTTGTTTGTTTCACAAACTTCACATATGCGGTTGGGTCCCACTTAATGTTAATTTCCTATCTAATGCTGGGAGATGGGACTTGCTGCAAAATGCAGCAAGTCTTCTTCTTCATCGATCGGTGGTTGGTTCGAGCGAATATCCCTAATTGTGCTCACTACTGTACCGTTTACAATTCTAGATAAACAACTACATTTATAATGAAATCACACTAACCTAAACTAATTCTTGTATGCGGAAAACGATTTTACTAGAATTTTTACTAAATGACTAAAAACTAAAAAATGAGAAAACAAAGTTGTGATTTAAAAAAAAAATGTTTTGTCCTTACTGTAGGCGACGTAGGTTTGGTTGGTTTCAGTGCGAGAGGACATTTAGCGCACCGGCGCACTACTTTAAGCGTACTAGCGCACTACATTTAGCGCACCAGAGCACCGCAAATAGCGCACCAACGCACTACGTTTATCAAAAAAAAATCAAAATTTTTCTCAAAATTTTTTTTTTCAAATTTTTTTTCCGAAAATTTCTTACTACAGATTTTGATGCTGGTCAAATAAATTTTTGTTTTTCCAAAATGTTTGTTTCGAAAAAAATTTTTTTCTCAAAATTTTTCTATTAAAGGTTTGGACGACACAAGGGAAGTAAAAAAAAATTGTTTTTTCCAAAAATTTTTTTCCAAAATGTTTTATTAAGGATTTGGATGATACAAGGTTGGTCAAATAAAAAAATTTTCCAAAAATAGTTTTTCAAGAAAGAGTTTTCCAAAAATTCTTTGTCTGAAAATTTGTTTTTAAAGAGTTGGATGATACAAAGTTGGTTAAAAAAAATATTTGCGAAATCTTTTTCCAAAGAAATTTCGAAATTATTTTCCAAAAAATTGTTGTTCCAAATTATTTTTATTAATTTGTATAATACATTTTTTTTGACCGCTAGCGGCGGTGCGCTGTTGGCGGTGCTCAAGATATAGTGCGCTGGTGCGCAAAATGTAGTGAGCTGGTGCGCTAATTTTATTGCGCTGGTGCGCTATTGTAGTGGGTACAGATTTGGCTGCGTTAATACAGTGAACCAACTTATCAATACTTCAACCAGGCAACATGGCGACGGTTCTTGGTGTTTTTAAATAAACAACTCATCATATGGAGTGGGACGGGAGTATTCTGGTTCTGGAAGATTATCTAAAAATGGTACTTTAAAATTGAATCCAATTCTGTCTTCTTCTTGACACAGACGAAACTTGAATTGAATCTCTCCCATACAGTGTAGAGCATATTCGATGGAAAATGGGGGGGGAGGGGTGAAGTGAAAACTTTCTCGATGGTGAGAGAAATTTCCTTCCCGCGCGAGTGTTGCGCGTTAAGACAAAGGGTGATAGTTTTGTTTTAATCACATCGTTCCAGCTCTTCAGTATCACGCTGCGGTGCACAACTCCCGCGGAAAGAAAATTTCTTCCCGTCTCGAGAAAGTTTTCACCCCCGATTTGCCATCGAATGTGCCCTACCCTGTATATCAATCAAGTACGGCATACTCTAACCATGTTTTTGACAAGATTCGAATAAGACCGAGGTGTCACTTTTTCACCGGATGGAAGAATATTTCAGGTTATTACATTATTGTACCTAATTAGATGATTTTTTGTATATCCGAGAAAATTTTTGTATTGCATGACGATACGTTACGTTATGATCCTTTTGATCCAACTCCTAAATGAGGAACAACAAAAGTTTGATGTCATCATGCTGTTTTGATTTCTATTTTCACTAGATTGAGTCTGCCATTGAGATTGAAGCAATTAAACTTGGTTCCACTGTCATCGGGAGGTGTATAGCAAAAGTTGTCCACAGTCTCTAAGTCCGTCTCGTTAGGTTCCTACATGAGGAGAAAGAGAAGCAACCTTAACTCTAAAGGCCGTTTTCCACCAAGAGCGGAACCGACAGGTTCCGCAAAAACTCAACCTATTTTTGATGTGGCTGATTTTTTGAGTTGAGGTGTTTCCACCAAAGTTTACCAAACCGATCGGTTCCGTTGAAATTAGCGGAGCGGAGACATTCGGTTGCGGAAACCGGAGAGTTTCGGTCGCGTATTTTTTTTTTTCATTTCAAGTTTTTGTCGCCGAAATCAACGTCGTTGTTTGACGACAGTCATAGCCAGAGCGTCCTCCCGCGACCTGTCAGAAATTCATCTTCAACGAAAACAAGGACAAATGAATCGTCGTCGTCCATCATCAATATTAATTAAAATAACTAACGAAATTCAACATCTATTACCTATTCTCAGTTTAAGATAATTAAAGTTCAAAGCAAGGTTAGCCTTTTCATATGGAAATGTTTTCCCGCGCGTTTTTGTTTAAGAAAATGGGGTAAAGCGGACAGAATCCGCAAAAAAGTTGAATTTTTTCAACTCTCAATTGCGGAGACTTTTCCTCCGCAGCGGAGGAAATCCGCCGGGATGAGTTGGTGGTGGAAACATCTAGCGCGTTTTCCGCCGACCGAAATTTTCCGTCGCGTAAAAAATACGCTCCGCTCAGATTTTGTAGGTTGGTGGTGGAAACACTCCAACTCAACTTTTCGGCTCGGTCGAGCCTCAACCTATCGGTTCCGCTCTAGGTGGGAAACCCCATTAATGCTAATAAAGAGATGAGACGGGACTTTTAGGGAAACTCTGGACAACTTTTGCTATACCCAATACACCTCCCACTTTGTTCGGCTAACTTGGGTACACCAGCTTCACTTCATCATTGTGAAAAGGCTATATTTAATTAAAGCCTTGAAGCCAGTAAATTGTGAATGATTTTAAAGCGATGTATTTTGAGTCTGAAATTTCGATAGCTTTGCAAAGCTATCATAAAATGTCAAAAGTTAGCGGTTTCTTACCTAAGCGCATCCGAAGCTTTTCCTTTTGTGAATGTCGATTCAGTCATGAACATGATAGCTGCAATTTGAATCAAACTTATTTGTTGTTGAAGATCTCTTGGTGGACAACGCCTTCATACAAACCGAAAATGAAGAAGTGCATCTGTCTTGTAACCAGTTCACTTCTAGAGTATTGGAGTTACTCATTACCTCTGGAGGTGGATTCAATAGAAATTGGGTTAGAGTTGGATTTATCCGAATCCAATCTTAATCCCAATAATATCACATTTGAATCTCCGATTCAATCGGAATTTAGGCTACCGGCTTGGATCAGTTTAGGATTACTTTGGGCTAGCGATTCGGGTTGGCGTAGTCGGTAGGCCCTCCGCCTACAGTCGAGGTTTAGTTAATGGTAGCGGATGGAGACTCGGGTTCGATTCTCACTGGACCCAAAACTTTTTTGTATTTTTGGAAGTTGTAGCTGCTCCAAACGTTACTACAAGGAGACGTCATAAATGCACTAACTTTACCCTTGCCGTCGTATTAACTCGGAAAATTGTTGCTTTCGCCAATGTTTTGACGCTGACAAATCCGTGCCAGCGGACAATTTTGCTCTGACCTTTTGGCACTGACAAAATTGTCCGCCTTTTTATTACAACGACACGTTAGTCTTGTGTGATACACAACGAGTAATTTAAAAACGGATTTGAGTTATACTTGCGTGAAATGATACAAGAATCCGATTTCAAGCTTGGTCCCGACCAAGCTTAAGATAGTTTTACTTTTGGATTGGTTTAGAATTGGATTTTGGCTTATTGCATCACCCAATTCATTAGAAACAAGATTTTTGCCAAAAACGCTTGGTTTGGTCTTGGATACAGTTTGGATTAGGTTAAATTTTTTTGGATTGAATGCGGATTGATCAAGAATCCTAATTTGATCCGGATTCGAACCGGCTTCAAAATCCTATTGAATCAGCCTCTGCAGTAAAAACGAGGAGGTATTGCACCGTTTTAGTTCTAGCCTTTACCGTATCATTGCGTACCATATGCATACCTAGACAAGGCTCCTTGACAACGGAAAAAAATGTCTTTTAACAGGTTGTTTCAAAACTCGATTTTTTCAAAAAAACAATAAAAAACAATTTTTGGGCCATATTTGGGCCATATTTTGTTTACATCAATTTCTTCGTTTCGAATTTGAAATTTTTCAAATTGGTTCAATTACTTTTAATGAAATCTTTTATCAAATATGTAGCAAAAAAAAATTCTCAGCATGGGGAAGAAAGTGTCAGATAGGTTCGTGTGGCAATTCGAAAACAATTGCAAGTACTCATCTACGACGTTTGCTTTATACCAAGCTCCGAAGAATGATGTGTTAAAGAAAAAATGGGAAGCGTCTTGCATATTTAATTATTAGCTTATATTAATTTAATTAATATAAGTTAATAATAGAAATATGATTGCGAAATTTCTGCGAATCTGAATATTCACGAGTTCATTTTTCTAATTCAAGTTCAAATTCCCATAGAAACGAGCTCAGAGAAATGTCTTAAAAAGAGTGAAAATTTTTCAAGAAATTGAAAAAACAGGAGTTTTGAAACAACCTTGTAAGAGATTTTTCTGTCAAACAACCTTGTACCTAGACCCTTACGCATCTCACGTCCTTGAGAAACTTCTTGAAGTGATTTCCGAGAAATGGGCCAGAAACAAGTTGCTGACTACGTGGTTCCAGAGCACCTCAAAGTACATAGGTAATCAGCAATTATGAAGAGTTCGTTTTTGACAAATATGCGAATCATTGCATGCGCAAGGTATGTCAGTGTCTAAGCGGAGCCGTACATCTTTTCTCTGCAAAATTGCAGCAGCACAATACTTCTATAGATCCTCACGACCAAGTAGGGAGGACCTCTCCTCCTCTTCTCCCAGGCATTTTCGAAGTTCACCACACCTTCGCATATGGGCAGTACAATTATTGTTTATAATTTAATACTATTAAATTCCAAACGATATTGTAAGTAGAAATTCTAACTCTCTAAAACTTTATTATTACAGTCACTTTTTTTTATAAAACCAAGCTTACGACCTAAAGCAAAATTTTACTAAAATTGAAAATGTCACCAGAATCGTCTTCAGCATGCAAGAATTCGATTCTAACGTTATGGTGTAAGCAACGAATTGTCCGAGACTTCAATCTCAAATACTAGTTGCAACGTAACCAGTCTTAGTATTATTGTTAGGCAACTAAGGTATTTCCTTCTCGTCAGTATTAATTTGATTAGTAAGTTTAATAATTATTTAAAGCAATCATTCAGCGTTTGGAATTTAGTGGTACTAATTTATAAAACAAATAATAACTTTACTGCCCATATGCGAAGCTCGGGCGAACTTCGAAAATGCCTGGGAGAAGAGGAGGAGAGGTCCTCCCTACTTGGTCGTGAGGATCTATAATAAAAAATTTCAAAAAATTTTATTCTCAAAGTTAAAATAATTTTTTAATGTTTTCTTACTTTTTTGTATCGCAAGACATTCCGTTCAATAGGAATACTACTTTCTACCTTCCAGACAAGATGGTAACTCATGGGTTCGTGACCTAGTCTCGTCTTGTGTTCTACAAGAAGCGGTTGACCAGGAGCTCCGACGACGTCAATAGTAGCGACACCAGCTTGTGCGAAACCATTCGTAGCTTCGCAAGTGTACGTGCCAAAATCGTTTTCGGTAAGGTTAATAATGAATAGAGAATGTGTGTGTTGGTGACTGCGCATTTGATATCCATATCTCTGAATAACCGGAATCAGTTTATTCCTATCGTTCCTGTCACTCTTGTACCATTTTAATTCGGCGTTCGGAACTGCGTAAACTACGCATTGCAACTCAAGAGGTCTTCCAATTACAGCATGCACAGCGTCACGTCTCGCTTCCACAATCGGTGGGAATTTGACAATGAGTCGAACAGTGTTTTCTGCAGTTCCTATGCTGTCTTTGAAGAAACAGAGGTAATCACCAGCGTCAAGTCTCGAAACCCAAGTAAGCATTAGCTTATTTTCTACAACTGTTCTCGATGGTCGAGTAATAATGGTATTTGCCAATTTTAAATCATTTGATTGTTGCCAATCGAATATGATTTGTCGTCCTTCCGGATTCTTCTTTAGCCAATAGAATTCGATTTGTTGTCCTTCCGTTCTTACGGTACAGGTAAGGTTGATGAATTCGTGCTGGGTGGTAGTGATCAAATTGTCAGGATTGATGCTCATATATGGTGGTAACAGCTGGTTTGGATTTCGTGCTCGAACTGTGACGTTGTGAACAACGGTGACATTTTGAAAAATGGTACACGAATAAGATCCTGAATCATTACGCAATGAGTTCTTAATCATGAGAACAGTACCCATACTCTGAAGGTCATAGCGTGGAGTACTATAAGGACGCATTCGCTCGCCATCAATACTTATGATCGTATCCGGAAGTTTGATCCAAATCAGGGCATAGTTATCAAAATTGATGTCCCTTACATTCTAGTCGAATGTCATCCCCTTCCACCACGTCAATTTGTTCAGATACTGTAGTAATGACAGGTTTACCATAGTCGTAGGCCTTCGCTTCAGCAACATGGCCTTGGACAAGAACTGCAGACGACATACATAGCCCAAAGACTGCTAGCACCATCCAATCTTTTCGTGAAGTCATCATTTTAGTGAAAATTCACCAACTTCGTTTTGCTATCACCCGTTCGCTTCCAGACTCAACTAACGTAAGATGAACGTTTTCACAAAAATTTAGCTAATACGCTGAAAATTTTGTTAACTGAAGAATCGTATGCTCAACAGTAAATTTTTTGTTAATCTTTTTGACTTCCAAATGCCTTCTGAGAAATTTTAAATCTCTAAAAAGTTGACAGCTCTCGAGAACTAAAAAAGTGACCTCCAGGTCAACCCTAATCTTCTTCTACAGAGACAGGCGCTAGAAACCAAACACCACCACGGTAAACAACTTGTTTATTATAATAGAAAGTATGGAGGGAAAAATGATGCTTCTAAATGCAAAAAGAAATTATGCTTCTAAATAAAAGAAAATGTCACATCATTTTAAAAGTTTTGACACAAATTGACCTCAGTTATTTGCAACTTTTTAGTCGAGATACCATAAGTAAGTGAGATTTGAACAGTTACCTAGTAAAGAATTCTTGATTATGACGAAACGCACAAAGTCCTAGATGATAGAAGATGTTTTGGTGAACTTTGACCTACATAAAGGCTTTTGGACTAGGGTGGTTGAATTAAGACAGGACAGGGACAGGACATTTGCCAAGGTGACACGAATGTGACAATGACAACCTACCTTAAGGGCGATGAACAGATCTTTCTTTCTTTTCGTCTTGGAAGAAGAGAAGGTGAAAGTTCCTCAAATTGGTAATTTCCTCCAATTCTCCAAAATATTGGAATTGGTGGGAACCTCTATTGCTTTTATGCAATGTAAAGGTAAACTACCACTCTGGAACTTAAACCAAGAAGACGAGCTTTTATTGAAGCTGTGAGTTAGAAAGTACCGAAGCCTACATATCCGGGCCACTTCAGTTCGCCGTTTCCATTATTCCATTAGTAAAGGTAAAAACAAAAAGTAACGCCATAGGCCATACGACCAAAAGCAAAGATAAAGCATCTCATTCTCATATCACTCGCCGCGGCGTTCTACCCCCTGCGCATGCACTTATTTTTCATTTCGAGAAGTTGGAGTTCGCGTAGTACAAAACAAAGTAGTGGTGAATCAGATGATCTGATTCTGATCTAACAAACATAAACAAAAGGGAGAAAGGGTTACAACAGCTGATAATTATTTATTAACTTTGTAATTAACATTGTTAAATGTTAGTAACTAACATTTAACTCAACTGTTGAGTTTACAATCTCTGGAGTTGTGGTAGTACTATTAACTAATTTGTGATAACTCATTTTACGCCGCAAATGTCATCAATTGGTAACAAAGTTTCGACAATTTCGTTTACTTGTCAGAGATGCATGCAACCAATACGATTGGATCAATCTTTAAACTCTATAGATGAGCACACACTTGCCGAATTGCACCGTAAGATTTTACGTACTAGACATAATTGGACCCGGGTCGGGTAGGATAACAAGCTTAAAGTTAGGATTAATACTAATGGTACCTGTACATTATAGATTGATTGGTACTAGCGATATTTTTAGAGTTGATGCTCTCCTGTCATCATTCTGAACAACTTTTGTATTAGGATTTTTCGAAATTCCGGTTTTTTTCTCGGAAGTTAGAAAAATATCGATCACATTGGTATACCCTAACCCCTTAACTGGCTTACTTTATCCAATAATACAATAATTTATTTGAATTGACAGTTCCGCTTTACGCACCTCCTTCCTTAGATTTGGATGGATCTAGCAGTGTCGGTCTTGTTGATAAGTTTATCCCTCCAATAACGGAAACAAGCAATCATGGTTTCACAATTGTTGGTAATTCGGCCTCAGACCCTTCATCTCAAAGTCATCAACTTCGGAAACACGCAGAACTTATGAATATCTTATCTGATAACACCGAAATTGATCATCCCTTGTGTGATGAGTGCTGCGATACACTCATCACACTTTTAGATGACGAACTACGTTACACAGAAGAAGAATGTAATCAATATCAAGAATTCCTCAGACGGTAAGGTACATAAATAGTGAAATTCCAGAAAATGGCGAGTTAGATAGAGATAATGATAATTGATAACCTATAATGCAAGTATATTGTTGTAATTTTCGTAGGTTGGAAACAGAACCCGAGACAGAAGATATTGACGCTCTGGAGGCACAGTTACGTGATGTAATATGACGTTATGAACTAACATTTTTTAATGTAGCATTCAAGTGCAAGCGAATTAAGTTGAATTTGACTTCTGCCCATTGCATTAGTGGCCTGAAGACTAAAAGACTATTGTTGTCAAACATCTTACATTCGAACAATGTCCTTGTGCGCAACAGGATTTTGTTTAGTGCAAGGTTATTTCATACTTATTTCTTATGTGATAAATGAACGCAATTTTGTTTTCTAGTTACATAAAAGAAGAAAGATCTCTTCGAGAAGAAATAAATGAGCTTAAAATAACGGAAGCAACTGCTGAAGACAATCTCCAGCGTCAAAAGGCTGAGCAAACGCGTTTAAAAGAACAAGAGGATCAATTTTTTAGAGAGTACTGTCGTCATAAAAGGCAACTATCTGAAACAGAGGATCAGTACCAAAGGTAAATTATTTATCTACGTTTTAATACTATTTTCAAATCTCAAGTGTCAAACTAAAAGAAAGGTTTACTTGAGACATGGCGAACACCAACACGTTACAGATTTAACACATTCGTGTCATTTGAGGTGTTAAGTAAAGACAGCGCAATTAAAGTAACCAGAATATTTTCTTTGTTCAGCTTAAACAACGAGTTGCGTTACGTGGAGGGACAACTGGAACGATTGGGAAAGACCAACGCACTCAATGCAACATTCCACATTTGGCATAATGGTCATTTTGCTACCATCAATACGTTTCGATTGGGACGCTTGCCGTCGGAACCGGTTGACTGGAATGAAATCAATGCAGCGTGGGGACAAACGTGTGCTTTTACTCAATTCGTTAGCAAGAAAGATAAATTTTAGATTTTCTGGATATCAACTGGTTCCATTCGGAAATCATTCATACATAAAGGTATTACTCATTCCTGCGAGGATGTATTCAGAGTTAAACGAAATCGAAGCAATGACGAAACTGGTCAATTTTAAATCTGAGATTCGTAATAATTTTGAAAGGTCCTTGAAGACAACACTGAACTGCCGCTGCATGGAAGTTCGAGATTCCGGTTTTTATGGGACACGAAGTTTGACCAAGGTAAATGGTAAATTGTGACTGTTTGGTGTTTCATTGCCTCTCGTTGCCATTGTTTCACTCTGAGGAATACTGACGAAGTTAAATTATCTTAGGCATGTCAGCCTTTCTGGAGTGTCTAAGCCAACTTCAAACAGCAATGCTCGAAAGACCAGGACAAAGCGGTTTTGCTTTACCTCGTACAGCCACTCTGAGCAATACTGACGAAGTTAAATTATCTTAGGCATGTCAGCCTTTCTGGAGTGTCTAAGCCAACTTCAAACAGCAATGCTCGAAAGACCAGGACAAAGCGGTTTTGCTTTACCTTACAGAATGAGTGAAAAAGGGAAAATTGAAGATCCAACTTGCAACAAGTCATACTCTATTAAGTGAGTGCAATTTTTACTGAAAATTGGGTATTATAAAATGTATTGAATGAATTACTTCTTAATTGACTAAGTATCCTACCTTGTTCAGGATTCAGCTCAACTCTGAGGAACAATGGACGAAAGCTTTAAAATTTATGATGACCAATTTGAAATGGGCACTGGCTTGGGTGTCGTCACAAGCTGTACAAGATGTCCCCTAAAACACGTATGCTTTAAGTATGTTAGAATATTTAAGTTAAGAAAAATTATTATATTGGAAAGTCTGGCGACAAGTTCACTTTACTTTCCAATGGAATGAAAACTATATCGTTGCCAAGTATTTAAGTCTAAAAGTCTATAAAGTCTTTAAGCGTACAATAAGAATTTGGTTCATTAATCGGATTTAGTAGAAGTGTGCTTTCGGAGAAACCAACTGATGGCAAATAGGAAGTCTCCTCGGACTCTGAATGTATTTCTGATTGATATACGATTCGATTTCTGGAATTGTCATTTCAACTACTTGGATAAATTCTCCCTCGTCACAATTGCCACCTCCTGAAATCCAGAATTCAAATTACATAAGAGGCGCAACTCAATTTAATGAATTTAAAATATATAATCTTACCTTCTGCCACTTTCATTTGATCATCCACCTCTACATAAAACAAGGAACCCTTCGAACTCTTATCCCCCACTCCGTTTCTAGAAGAAAGTGATTTCGAACAATGAACAAAGGTAACGTAAAACGGAAATTGTAGCAATCTGATGTCATTTAAGAATTTATGTATTTTATACCGGAATGTGGTTACTAGCTGCAGTTTCTCCAAAGGCACATCATATCCGCACTCCTCGAGGACTTCTTCTTTGGCAATTTCATTAACGGGCAACTGTTTGTCTATTACCCCGGCACATAGTTCCAAGGTCACCCCTTGCGAAGCAGGTACTTGGGACCAATCAATAGAGTTTAGATCTGTTGATCTATCCCAAGCCGAATTGACATACACGGCTGGAACAAACAAGAGAGTCAACTCGTTAACAAGTAGTATAGGTTCATTAGATTTATAAATTGTTATGCTGAGTCACTTACGTGGACGGAACTGCTTTACAAAGACGAGCACATCTCTTGTGGGGTTATAAATGAGAATGGCAACACTGTTATCAAAGTAGAAACCATAAACTTGGCATTTTATGATGGATTGATTTTTTTGTTTGGAACCAATCGGCGTACCTGTCTAGTACCCGCATAAAATCCCATGACCTCTTTTTCTTGTTCTGAAGGAAATGCATTCGGAAAGGTTTGAGATAAAGTGACTCGCCGTAATTCAATGGTTCCACAACAACGTTCTCAATCATCACCGTGTTCATGTTCGGCGGCCCGGCTTCATTTGCGCTGGTGTCATCCATGTTCTAGAAAATACAATAAGGATGTAACACTTTGGTGTGCCGTGTGCAACACTTGCCGTACTGCTAGCTCTTTTTTTATTTGTTTACTCGAGAATTGGATTCGGAAGTGACTAATTTCTTCATTCAGAGATGAAAATGAAGGCGTGCAAATTAATACCGTAAAATTTTTAAACCTATCAAAAAACTAAACTAGTGAGTGAAATGAAATGAAAGTAATCTGATTACCTTGATTTATAATTCAATTTGCAAATGCAGAAAGTTCCGCTTTTCAGTTACTGGATTTGACAATTTGAAAGAAATGTTTCTGGCGCTTGTTTGCTTGAGAAGATTCCGAATTCGATGCCGACTTGCACCGTTATCAATTTTATGCGAACCAAGAAGCAATGTAAAAATCTCTTAAAACCCTAGAACATCCGTCTGCTGACCAGTTCAGAGAACTTGTTTAGCTCCAATTCACTTGAATGCTTTACTGAATCTAAATTGTAAGCACTGGAAACATGTCGTCTTCAACGTTTTATTCGTTTATGAATGTTACCACACAAAACAGTTTATCCTTTGCACATTATCAATTGTTAAGTTAAGTCTCTTTACGTAATAATCTTAGCCTATAACGCTCATTTTTTTTTAGTCAAAACTTGAGTTTGGGAGTACAAATTGTATGAGAAAGAAAACACCACATGAAAAATTGAAACATAAAATTACACATACAAATTTACGAAGTTAACTTAATTTCTAAAATACAAAGTCAAGAAGTCAGAAATGGTAAGAAAATTTTTTTTGTTTTAAAAGTTATCCTACTAAAAATTGGATCCTAATTAATTTGACAGTGTAGAACTCCCTCCACCAATTAAAAATACTGTAGAAAATTGGGAATTGTTCTGTTCCTTCATTCCCAGCAAAACTTTTGCTTTAGAGAGTTCTTTTGTCTTTACACGAGAGTGTACAAGTTGAGCAACTCTATGAGAACAAGTCTTTACAATGAAGGTTGGTTGGACGAAGAAGGAGGTCC
>JABASK010000483.1:0-14271 GCA_019776465.1 Rambutanura hunanensis | reverse complement strand
AGAGCAAGGTTCTGGAAGTCCACTCACTGCCATGTACTTGTCACCAACAGTTTCTACCTTAAATTTAGAACACAAGTATCACATAAGTCACAATCAAACTTATAAGAAATTTTAGAACTACACAATTTTAGAGAACAAAAGATAAATTAGGTGATTTTTTTTTTGTTGAAACAGGATTGAAGTATAAAAATAAACCTTGTAAACATTTGGATTTTTCTTAGGATCAGTAAGCACATCAAATGTCGTGTAAATGGCATTGAGAAGCTGAACAATACGCATGGGAGCGTTAGAATTTTTGGCGCAGTACTGTGTAAATCCGACAACTCCCGAAAAGAGTAACGTTACACATGGAAACTTTTTTGCAGGGACTGGTCTTTGATGTCGCAGCTCATTGGCGACAGTGGCTGGAAGGACTGAATAGAGCAAGTTGTCCGTTTTTTGTTTTTCATTCTCCAGTTCTCTGCATTAAAAAACAACAACATTTGAACAAACTTCTTTAGCCTAACTTTTGTAACGAAACTTCTTACCTATGTGTCTGTTGTAGCTTATCTGTTAAAATTTCCAAATTCTGTGTTAATTTGTACTCTGCTTCAAATTGCTCACTGAGAAGAACCAAGTCTCTAGTTGCGTCATGGAGGGCAATGTCACTAAGATAGAGGCCACGTCGAGTCAGGTCATCCAAATTGGTGACGGAAGGAGACGACAGAAAAAGCATCATGTCAGTTTCGGCTACGTAGAGCATCTCTCCCTTCGGTAGAAAAAAAATTGTTTAAATCAAACTTCATATGCCCTCCGGGAATAAGTCACTCAATTCAACATTTCTTTTGACATTATCAACGAAATTCACGTACAAAAAATTGAAGCTACTAAATTCTAAAGCTAGAAATTCTAGCTATTTTTTAGTACGGTTGAAAATAATTCGAAATCAGGAATCAATAAAAAAAATCTCGAGAGAATATACTTTTTTCAAAAATGTATAGCAATTTAAAGAAAACTCACCTAAAAGTGAGGCAATTTTATGAGTTTTCATGGTGCATAGAGGTTACGGAAATTTTTTAATGTGTTTAATTTCATAAAAATTTATATATAAGGTAAAACATACTTTTTCTTTCTGTTTTAAAAAAAAACAATACTATGCTATTTTCTTCTATCTTTAGAATTAGCCTCCGATGTTTCGCGCGGGGCCCATTTCCCGGAATTCATGAAAAATTTTATTTTAAGTAAAATTGGCCTCCTTTTTATGCCCTTTTTTTTGCAAGGCCCATTCCCGCCAAATTTATGCGTTATCCAGGAAGATTTTTGTTGGTAGACTCTCGTCAGATATTCTGGAATCCAAAGTACCTTATACTTGCATTTGTATTTCTACCAAAGAACAGTCAATTCGCCAGGGATCCATAACTCACGACCCACGCCGCCACAATTCCGTTACATTTTTGTAGAAGTCTAATACTTTAGAGCGAAAATGCGCCTTTTTGTGCGTCAGAAAATGTCGCGCTGTGCGTCGTCTCCGTTCCAAAGTATTAATCAAATGTAAAGTTTCATTGCGGCGAAACTTTCTACGAATTCTATAGAAGCAAGTTACCATTAAACCGAACAAAAATTCCTACTTTGAGCAGGGGATCAAATTTTTTTAACTTTCCAAAAAAAAAATCCAAAGGTGCCTTCGTAAAATTCACGTCAAATTTTATACCATTTTTTGTTTTAGCATAGTTTTTAGTATCGTTCTTACTTTTAGCCTCATGCGAGACTGTTCGTTTAGAAGAAGTTGCGGCGTGACGTACTGGATGGCTAGGAGAGCCTTAGTTGTGCGTAGAACGTAAATGGTATTAATATGTGATAAAATATTTGGAAACGAAAAATCCATATGTGGCCGTACCTATCAATTATAAGAAAAAAAAAGTCGAAAATTAAAAAAAAATTAAAAAAAAGATAGAAAACATTTAAAATTTTTTTGTTTCTTCTCACTTACCATGTCCAGTATGTCTAGCATGCTACAGCCCGTACATGTTTCTGGAATCACACGTGAAATGGCCGTACCAGCCTGACGTACAATCATGTTTCGATCAAAAAGCAGATGAAATGGAAAGGCTTTGCAGAAAGTCTCAGGACTAATTTTTGGTTCTAAAAATTAATAAAACACATAAACCTTAAGCATCACAAACATATAAATGTGAATGTCACAAATTATAAGTTTAAGGTCATTGACCTTTCGACTCAGTCAGTCAAACCTCTTCATCTTAAACTCAAAATGAAGCGCAGGGCTCTAAACTGACTTTTAGCCTTTGTGAAAATGTTGGTGATGGAAGGAATACCGTGATGGAGCAGGGTAGAGTGGCCAATTGAAAACAAGTGCCATGTTTAGAATTGAACATGATGGATGACATAATGAAGAGTAGAAGGGGGAACACCCCTTCGCCTTCCTTCCCATTCATCTTCATTCTCCACCCACTTGTTAAATTTAGGCCAAACACTTTTTTTACATTTCAAAATTTTTTGTTTTCGTCAGTTGACCAAAAGTATAGCGTTCGTTTTTCTACCTGCTAAACAAATGCCTTAAGCAAGTTAAATTCATAGACCCGTCTGGAATTACTTTCTCACAGACGAACACTTAAAAAGAAAAATGTTTGTGAGGCGGAGTCTCACTCAATGCCACTTTTCTTTGTACAAGTTGGAATTGAAAAGCGTTGCGTGTTGGAGGTAAAGAATCGTTGGAGGTAATGACACGAAATCGCGTTTAATGTGAAGTTTAATAGGCTCTAGAGCAGAAAGGTGATTCAGGATATGGAAAAAGTTTAGTCTCTGAATGCAGGACCCTAGGCATCCCATTGTGTTTTCCTCCAAAAAAAAAAGAATCCATGGGTCATTTTCGTCGGTAGTGACTGCAAAGTATTTTGGAATTTGATTCCTTTTCCCAATATCCCATTATGAGGCGGTGGATGATATTAAGTGTGAACTCAATAAAGTACGTGGGTCTATGTAGGTGTTGGGTTAGGTAGGGCATGATACGTTCGGACTTTCTATTTCGGGCCGTACGTGACGCGTGAGAGAAAGCATGACAAGATTCAAAAGATCTAAGAGATTCATCCTCTGTGGCAGAGAGATTGTTTTTTTTTTTTTTTGGAATGGAAAAAGGGTGGGGTTGGGGCAAGATGAGAAAAAGCGTAATGCGTTTAGATGACAGAGATTAATTAGAAGAAACTTACCGGAAGAAAGAAACGGAAAGTTGGTCTGTGTTAAGGCATCGGGACAAACGAGAAGTTCGTCTTTCGATTTGCCCACTTTCTTCTCAGAAATCAAAAACTGGACATGGTCACCACCTAATACTTCGGTTTTCGACTGAAGCACGGACACTTCAACTTCTGTCCCATGTAATTTACTTGCGACGGCCTATAAAACCAAGACAAAAAAACGTTTTTTTTTTGTTTAAGAAATACATAACTTTGGCTTTTTCTAAAAACCTAAATCTACGTTACTAGATGGGAAAAGGTTCTATCCTAGAATAAACTTAAAAAGCTCATAGGTTTTAGTATAGCACTTCTTTTCGGATAAGTGTGACACTTATGAATGCAAATGCCACTTCACTTTACAAGACACGCTTCTAAACATCAACGAAACATGACACTCCTTTTATATTTGATGGACTTTTACGTAGTGCAATCGTTAATGGCGCTTAGCCCCTCCTGCTATAAAAACCATAGAGCTAAAATTGTACTAATAATTCAAAATCTGCAGAATTAAAAAAAATCGTTATTTTTTACATTTGTATTCTAAAAGCCAGAAAGTTCAGCTGTATCTTAGATTTTTTCGCAAGTTGAAGTTAGGAGACGCTTACTAATTCTTCCCCGGGGCCTCACTCCAACATCAACACTACAAACTTCCCATGCATCTTGAGCCAAATAACTTTCCCAAGTACTGATACTACTTAACTTAAAAACTTACATAAATTTTATGTGCAATTAGGTATGTCGTACATGGAGAACTTTACCTTGACAATTCCGATGACAATGGATTCGAGACCAGGCCGGTCTGAATAGTAGTGAAGGACGAGGCCTTCAGGTCGTTCGGTACACCGAAATGACGGGGCTTTCATTCCCGGGTAAATCGTTGACAGGTGGTCATGTAGTGCATCTAAATTCTGGTAGGGAAAAAATACAACTGTTTAAAAAATTATGATGGTCCATTTCAAAAAATTAAAGTTTTCAAACAAAATGCCGTGTCCCTAACCTGTAAAAAGTCTCGCGGTGTAGCACCAAGTACTTGAAGAATTCTGTCATATCCAGATTCAACACAGAACTCAAAAAACATATTGCCAAACAACTCCAGAATATTTTGTGCTGGAATTTCTGCGAAATTGAAAAAAATAGAAGCAACTGTGTAGAACTGAGTGAGCTCAAATGAAAACTCAAATTTTACCAATTTTCCCTGGACGCAACTGGATTTCAAGATAATGGAAAAAAAAATTGAAAATTTTAATTTAAAATCAGTTGACGGTCTCCGATAGAAAAAGTGCGGGTTCTCAGTTTTATTAGACACGTCCAAATTATTAGGAGAAAAAAAAGAGGGTTTAGGAGAATAAAGTCGCAACGAAATGAAATGTCACAGAAATGAAAAAGATTGAGAAAAAAAAACTAGTAACCTTTTGTTAGAAAAAAAAAACACGTTAGGTTACAACTAGACACGTGCACCAAAAGACACTTATTATTTTTTCTCTTGTTTGGAAAAAAAAATTCCATTTAAAATTTTTGTCCCTCTTCTGTCAAATAAAAAGAAGAGTTTTTATTTGAAATTTCTTTGTGAAAGGATTTAATTGTACGCTTGAATTTGCTCCAAAAGAGTTTCTCATCTTCGTACCGTTTTCACCAATAATACTCTCTGGTTTCATATGAAGAATAAAAGAACGAAAATTTGAAAAATTTAAAATAAAAAATGAAAAAAAAGGAACTTCCTTTTATTCTTTTCTCGATCAAAGTTTAGGGTTTAGGTGAGTTTTGGTGAAACTGGGGAATAATTCCCACAAATGGAAAAGAAATGTGAATTTTTTTTTCCATTTTCTCGCTCTCTAGCAGTTGTAATTCAAGGAAGAAAGTTTACTTTGGGAAGAGATTATGTGCGTGGGAATTGGATTATTGAAATGAATCCCATTCAAACGGACTCAAATACCTTTCAACAACTTTGATTGACTCCAAAAAAACACGTGGGTACTTACTACACAAGCTTTTTTTTAAGGGGATGATAGTGTAAGAACAGGGCGGGTAAGGTTGTTCGTGCCAAACACATCACTAATTGATGTGTTACTAACTAAAGCATTACTTTTAGTTATCAAGTCACAGAGGTTAAATTGGTTCTAGAGTTAAGTTTTTGTTCAAGTCAAATCGTATTGGAAATGTTTGTTTCGAACTAATTGTATTTGTATCATAACTTTTACGTTTTTGAATCAATTGTGCTTCAAAATCAATTCTTTCTTTGTTGTATCATCAAATCATCGTTTTGAAACCTTATTTGCATTAGCACTAATTTCGTTAGAATATATTGAAGTTTAGAGCAATATGTGCATTAGCACCAATTGTATTAGAATTTAATGTACGATATGTGAATGATTCTTGCTCTAATACCAATTCCTTTGAAAGCGTTTACTTTGAAAATCTATTAACTGGGAGTTTTATTACTGTTCGGAACTAATTAATTTAGAACTGTTCATATTAGAACCAATTGTTTAGCAACGAAGTGACAACTTCTCGAACATTTAAAATAATGGCACAAGTATGGCACTAGTATTGTAGAAATTAAGTGTTTAAGAACTTACTTAGTACTTTTTCTGCCGCTCCGACAATGTTGTATGTCAATTCATCCTCGTAAATCTGTCGGACGAGAAACTGACCCTCCATTACAACTTCCGCTTCTTTCCTAAAAAGAAAAATGTGTCACATCACACGTGACCAAAAGACAACCTAAACGTAAACTTAAGCCTGGCATTTTTTTGTTTAAGAAAAGACCAAGAAAACTAGCGCATCTTTAAAAAAAACCTCGGGAAAATATTTACAACCCTTGTTTTTTTTTTTAACAGAGTAAAACATAAAATATTCCATCTTTCTTGGACAAGCTTGAGCTGTGAAAATAGTTAGAATTAGAATTATAGCAATAAAATAAAATTTTATGTTTGTATACTTTTTAGCAAAATAAAAATGTCAACTCAGCACTGCCTTCCTTCCACTCCTTGACAAATTTCTCTCGCGCAAATTATAAAATTTGACTGAAAATGAAAAAAAAAGTTTAAAGACTTTTTTTTTGTAATACAACAAAACAAATAAAATTATACGGAATTTTTTTCCTGTCAACTTTTCAAAAGTCAACACTCTTTTCTCGCATTTTTTTTCTTCTTTGTAATTTTTCTTTTACGCTTCCGGGGGATCCACAAGGAAAAAAGAGCGGTGACAACTTTCTTTTTCATTTAAAAAAAATAAAAAAAATAACAGCAAAGCACAAAAGTCAAAAATCTTTCACTTCAAAATTATACTCGGCAACAAGTGCGAGCGTTGGAAAAAAAGGGGGATATAAATTAAATATTCATTAATTTGTTCTTGCTACAGACGGAGAATAAGGCGAGATGGGGGAGGGAGAGGGGGGAAGCCAATTTTGAAAATTTTCTCTCCTTTCTCTAAATTGTCGACGGGTTTTTTTTTTCTTTTTCGGGGACTTGGAATTGAAGAAAAAAAAATCTGGGACATAAAAACCACTCATTTCCTTTCTGTAAGTCGGAAGAAGACTTGAAGTAGGAGCGGTGGGCTAGAGTCCTAGAGTGTAGTTTAGAAAAAGTGAGAAAAAAGCCCGTAGACTTACTTCTTATTTTAAGTTAAGGTTAGAGAAAGGAAATGCATGAAAATGGGTAAAAGTAATGGAGAAATTACAATCACTTTTTTCCACTTTACTTCCATCTTTGTTTTCGTCATGATTTTCAAACTTGAAAATAAGTTGAGAAACAAAAGAAAGAAGAAAAAAAACTTTTTTTTTCTACCCCCTCGCTTTACTAACTAATAACACACTAACTTCGAACTAACCCATAAATTTTTCTTCACTTCCCCCTTTGTAATGCAAAATGACCTAACTAACCGAAAGACAAGAAAAATGAGAGTGAAATGTTTTATTTATTTTACTTAATTGTCTCCCAACTTTCTTCTCCAAAATTTCGAAGAACGAGAAGTTCCAAGGCGTAGTTCACAAATCCGTACTGAAAGAAAAAGTAACAAAAAAGTTTTTGTTAGAATTAAAATAATCGACATTTAGATACTTTTTTTAACACAATTTCTTTTGACCTTAAATCTGACGACCTATGCCATGAAGTGTCATTATACCTTGAGCATTTTCTACAAAATTCTAATCATAAAATTTGAAATCACCTTGAAAAGTAAAGGTAACGATTAAATGTTAGATTTATAGGTAATCGAATTTCTTAGATTACTTGTCTAACTACTGAAGGTGAGCGAGTAGAAAGTATTAGCAGTTATCAAGTTATGATTGATGAGTGTTCGATTCAAATGTGTTAACCTATTTTTTCAGTTATGAATTCAGTTGGTTCTCTAACCTAAAACCTAAAACCTAGAAACCTAAAACTTGTATTTTTCCTAGAAATTGAATTGTTTTTCTAAACAATAGCCTAAAACTTACCATTTTGAGTGGATGAGAGGATCGGATCCTTTGGTTCTCTACGTTGATTGGTGATGCCTAGAATTTTCTTACTTCGTTTTGCTATTTTTTGAAAAGTGTGGTTTCTCCACCCGTTTTAGGTTAGGTTAAGTTCGTAGTCATCGAGCCGAGCGGAGGGAGTGCACTGAATGGATGCGGAATGCCTAGCCGTCCTTTTATTCAAGGCAGAGGGAGAAAGCGGAGAAAGTGCTGGGCTTCTCATATTATCTCATTCACCCAAGGACCGACGAAGAGCTCAAACACATTTTCTAGATTCTTTAGACTCTCGCATAAAAACTTAGGCTAGGAGAAAAAAAAACAACTAGGAAGCTAGAAACGAGACTTTTGGTTAAATAATCAAAATAAGGTTTAGGCAAATAATCAACATGCATTGAATGCAAGCTCAATTTTTTGTTTATACGGAAGTAAAGCAGGCAGCAGACATAAAATTACACATAAGATTTATGTTAATAATTCATTAGGTTTAGGTTAATAACTTAACCTAACTTTAAAAAAAAATTATCCAATTTTTTAAACACATTTCAAATGAAGAAGTCCTTGGAAAACTAGGTTCGACTACGTTTCAATTTAGATAAGGAGAGACTCGTATCTGAGCTTATTGAGTTAAATTTGTTTAAAACAAGTTTTTATTCTTTAATATTTTAATGGTTGCAGTTTAAAAGTGCTGAATCGGCTTCAGAGATAAAAATGGCTTTTGTTGATTATTTTTAAATTATTTTTAAATTTCAAAGCCCAGCATATTTCTAACGTCACGTATTTTTTTTTACGGACCAACTTTTCTTTCCTTTCATGCTCCCCACTCTCATCTTTTATCCTGTCCAAAAGATACCTACAAAAAACTGAATTTTTCAGATTTCATTTGAAATTGAGATCGAATTTAAAAAAAAATCGATTTTAATAAAAAAAAAGTCGAAAAGAATGAACATTGCATCAAAAAAATGTTCCTTGTTGGAAAATAAGAAAAGGGCAGGTTCGACTTCATAGGTTTAGCTAAAAAGAAACGAAAAAAAGGAGGAATGATGCCGGAAATTGGTTTTAAGTATGTTGACGAAGAGGACAATAATACGAACACTTAACTGGAACACGTTAAATTTTAGGTTAAGCCTAGGTTTAGGTTTCTTCGTTTTTTTTGGTTAGTAGGTTTGAAAGAAGTTCAATCGATACGAAACCTAAAAGCCATCACGAGCCCAAAGCGTGTGTTAGAAAAGAAAGCATTTTTCACTTTTCCTCCTTCCTTTCTTTCATGGCTTAGGTTGTCCGCTACTTCGCGCCATACCGAAACTTCAATCTAACTTCGCCTTCTATTGTCCACATAATGAGTGCGGAAAGGAAAGGCATTCATGAAACTAGTAGTTTTTTCCTTGAGGTTTTGAAGGCATTTCTTTTAAAAAAAGACTTGCAAAAAAGTTTGAATTTTTAAACCAATATATTTGTAGAGCGCTGGTACGCATCAGTTGAAACGAAATACTATTTTTCAAATTTGGAACTAAAAAAATGAAGTTTCGTTTGCAAAGTGAGAAAAAATGTCTAGGTTTCATGTATTTTCCTCCTTGACAAACGGATGAGGCGAGATTAGGTCCAACTTAGCCAAAAAAGGACAAGATCCAGGTTAGTTTTTTTTTCAAGAAAATTGAAAATGTGATGATATACGAAAGGATATGCGGCGTAGAGAAGTCATTTGGGAATGGTAATTTTTGTCACTTCAACTGACGATAGAAACTGAATAGGAGCTACGTTTTTTTTTTGAAGATGTTGAAGTGTGTGTGTGTCTGGAGTGTAAATCTTCACTCAATTATTTTGCGAAGAAAGCACATAGTATTGTGTCCCACCAGGGAGAAAAGAAAAGGCACAAATCTCGATACTTGACATTCGGAAAAATACCCAGTTCTCAAAATATTTTCCTTTTGCTATCCTGAACAATTTTCGGTGAAGAGAAAGCCTTCGACCTACTAGTAGACACTACTTTGTTAAAAAGTCCGTGTGGTTTCATAAAAAATTCCCGTATTTTTCCATTATTTTTTTTTATCCACGGAGTAATTTTGGAGGAAAAACATGGTTTTTATGGAAAAACAACAAGGAACTTCTTATGCAACAACATTACATGAAATAAAAAAGAGTATTTTTATAAGCATAAAGGTTCAGTCAATGGTTACTTGGGAACGCAAAAGTTAGACGCATCCGATAACGTTAGTAATTTTAACCAAATTTTTCACAGTTTTTTTTTGAAAATTTCCCGTATTAGGATATTTTACTCACGGAATATTTTTTGGAGACAATGAAAATTTCACAAAATAGAAAAAAAAAACTGAAGTCACATAAGTAGTTACCTTAAATAATAATTAATTTCTTATATATTCTAAATCAATCCCCTTGCCTTAATTCTCAGGCAGCCTTTGGAAACAGAAATTATTCTAATAAAGTAGATTAGATAAAAAGTGTTGATGAAAATGCGAGCTTAGGACCTAAGGACTTGACCAATTATTCATTTTCGTTGCTAAGCTCTTGAAGCCAATTTGGGGTCAGGATGGGTATTTTCAAACAGTGGAGGAAAATCCATGCACAAATATTTACTTTGTGTTATATGAAGTCCCCCCCCCCTTATCCTGTCTCCGTGTTTACAGGTACAGTTTACGGTTTACTTCAACCTAACCTGCACTTGATCCTATTACATATCGCAGCCCCATTCATTTCAGACAATTTGCTACTTTCTCTGCTTTCTCGAAAAGTTTTAGGCGTCATAATTCAAATCTTTGACTCAACAGGGATAACGGTAAACTTGAAATTATACCTAACAACTTTTCAAACTTCTCTGACTGAGAGAAAGTCCGTTGGCTAAGTCAAGTCTAATAAAGATGGAAGTTGAAAAGTCTGCTAAGACTTCAATTTTGCGCTGTCAATTTTTTTGCATTGGATGTTATTATATTTTCAGAAAAATTGACTGATGAAATTATCAAAAAAAAATGCCAGCCATTTTATAATCATTTCGACTTCAGCTTGTTGGAGGCACAAACAACAAATGTTAAGCAAAAGTAGAGATTTTTGAAATTTCAGAACACGAGTGATGTTTTTTTTTGCAAAAAAAAAGCTACATTCAAAATTCTTCTTCAGAAAATTAATGCAAAATAAATTAATGCAAAATAATTTTCTTCTCACAAAAAATATTTTGACAAAAACTATATATTTCTCACAATGTTCATTCTTTTTACGTTTTAACTGATCCTATTAATAAAGCAGACCTACGGAAAAGGTTAGTTTTTTTCTGGATCGAATTCATACTGAAACTTGAGAAATTGAAAAACTGCCAATTTCAATTCCCCTTTATCGATGATTGAGGTTATGCCCTCACTTTTCCTTAATTTTCAATAGGTAAAGTTGACTTGTGCAGATTAAAGTAGTTTTCGCAAAATTTCAGTCAGAAATCACGCAACGGAACGGAAGACGGAGGCGGGTTACAACTAAAGGTCAATGACCTCACAACTTCTATTCCATTAAAAAGTTGCCCACGACCTCAAAGACCTTCATTAACATATTCTAAACTCACGCTCTATTTCTATAACGGATAATTCAAACTTTCTGACCGACTACCCTGCTTTGGGTCACTTTTCCAACGAGGGTGGTTACTAGGAAAAGGGCGGTTCTTGTTGTTAAGCCTCATGCCGTATGCTTCCTTAGAAAAGAAGTCATAGGCTTTTAATCCAGGAACAAATCAAAGTAATTAGCACTTTCCATTTGAAATGCACATCATTCTACCCCCTCCCCCTCCCCCCGCACATCAAGAATCTTCATTGTGCTGACGATGCTTAACGAGGGACAGAGCGAGAGTCATAAAACTTAACATCTTCCTCCAGCCCTAAAAGAATTCCCAGTATCCTATTCACCTCATCTTCTTAAAACGCGGCCTTTCTCTTCAATTGGACTAGACTTTCTCCTGAATAAGGTTACCATGAAAAATTTTCGGAGACTTGAATGAAAATGAGCCTTAAAGTTTGAGATAAAAAGGTGTAATTAGGAAAAGAAAGCATTTGAATTCACACCATCGGAAGTTGATGGACTGGTACGGTAATGGATGCACTGTTATTAATGAGTATAAAGAATGCAAGAGAAACTTAAGTAAAGTTTCGGTTATAAACATAACTTTCGTATAAGAGACGTCCATTAACATGTTCGTTAAAATTGGTTCATTAAGTTTTTCTACGTATAAGTAGGCATGCGGTGTGGGCTAGGTCCATAACATTTCTGGACTACACATCCCAAAACGTTGGTCCGTTATTACGTTTTTTAGTCAGTAAGACGACTACATGTAAAGTCGGTCCATAAAAATTTTAGTATAAGTAAATGTTAACCACATGAGCCAGGTGGATCTATTAACATTTTTATACCTAATTAGGTGGACCCATATTGCTTGCCTATCTACTAAAATGCCGGTTCAGGGTGTCGAACTCCTTTTTGTTTCTAAACGGTGCAAACTGATTGCGGAATACCGGAGGGCACTGATTCAACGTAATTTGATAAGCTTAACCATGGTGGCCATGACACCGACATACAAAATTTTTCATTTTACTTTCAGACTTGCTGCTGGCGTCTGCGGATAGTGGTTTTGTATAAAATTTCATCACCGCAATTGCACATCTACTACATGTTAGCACTACCGGTATTTAGGGTTAAACCTTTACTTTCATTTCGTAAAAATAAATCATTCGGGTTTTCACCCTTTGGTAATGTTACCATGGTAGTACTACATGCCTAGTATAAAAGTTCTAGTCGTTCTTGTTTTCATTTCCTTAACACTTATCCCATTAGAGGCGAGATGGACAGGATAAAAACTCTCTCAACAAATCCCCAAAGACCCCAAAAAAAAAAACTCGAAAATTGGTAAAGTTTGTACTATTTCGCCTTATTTTCGACCGAAATTTTCCTCTTTGATACAAAACTTTATTTATGAAGAACTTAATCACACAATTTTTCTTCATTTGACAGAATCGGATAAAACGCGCTTGATTCTTCCCTTTGAAAGTACACGGGTAAAGAAACGAGGAGGCGTAGTACTTTTCACTAACATGTGCCTAATTACACCTCGGCTAAATGTTGGGCGTAGAAAAAGAAAAAGTATAATTACCAATTAAAAAAAAGTTTTGCAGGGCAAATAGTTCATCAGTGTCACCATTGGGTTTTTAAATTTTCAAGCTTTTGACGAGGCTAATTTTTAAAATATCTAAAAGTTAGTTATTGTAGTATGATAATTTTGTCGAGAATACGGTAGTGGTGAAAGTTGAGGGTTGAACCGGGGTAAGGTGAGACTTGGAGAAAGTAAGGACGATGAGGCGCAAGCGTTCGGACTTTCCTGGACATATGTCCCTCCATATCGTGAAAAGTACCGCCACTTAAACATATCTCCCACTCCACCCGCGGTCTATGTTCTTGGTCGACATAGACCGAATCCTTGGCCATACGCTTTCTCCACCTCAAATCACGTTTCTCACTTTACCCCAGTCAAGGAGAAAAGCCTCCGTCAGTTACTTCCACTTTCCAGCCTCCTCAGTCGTCGGCAAAACTCGGCTCAGCCGTCCCTTTTAACTCTTGCTCTCTTCGAAAAAAAACGTTTCAAAACTTCACCGCCAAAAATTCTCAGTGGAATAATAGCTAGACGACAAAGTGTGAGGCTTTGAGCATTCCTTTCCCACGCTCCCTTGTCTCAACTTACCCCTATTGGAAAGCTCTAGAAAGTAAATTAAAATTTACCAATACATCATTTTGAAAACGAAAAAAAAAGTTGAGGCCCACGTGTAGCCTGAGTGACTCCTTTTCTATTCTTCGTTGCGTGCCGTCGACTTGTGAAGTTAAAACGAAATGTTTTTCAAAGTCTCACGAAACCTTTGACACGAGTCTATGATACTTTGTGTTTTCCGGACAAGTCGATTTCCGATGGGATAAAAAGTTCAGTTTTTTCTTCTCAAAATGTCGGAACTTATCATGTCAATTTCCAGCGTCAAAGAAGAATTTAAGGCTTGAACATTTACAAGAAAAGAACTAGATTCAACTTTTGTTTTCTGCCAGTTGTGTGACGACCAACTGTTGTAACCTGATTTTACTTGTACACCGTTACTTGGCACAACTTTACTTGAACAATTCAGAGTAATTATTCAGAGGTAAGATTCCCACTTTTTACTTTTTAACATTGATTATTTGATATGTGTAGGTTTTTGTTTTGTTGATGAGTAGACCATTCAAATCTTTTTTTTAATTTCGGTCCTTAATTTTTCACTTTTTTTCTCTTGTCGAATTTCGAATTTTTAGCGGTTTTTGCTTTATTTTTCTTGTGGCACGTGTAGATTCAGGAGGTGGGGTATACCAGCTAAACTGAAAATGTGTTTACTCAAGACAAAATTCGGAGCCTCTATGAATTTATAATTTGAAATGTATAGTAGCATTCCTTTTAGCTTGCGGGAAGCTTTCAAATTTTTAAATAATGTGACCTTTCTCATTAAAATACCCGGGTTTTAGGTATGAGGGATTACACACAAAAATGACTAAGATTTAAAGGATGCCTCACTTGTCTCCTTCAGGCCTTAG
>JABASK010000482.1:0-14286 GCA_019776465.1 Rambutanura hunanensis | reverse complement strand
ACTTGTTTATTACAAACAAAATATATTACGCATTAGGAAAAAAATTGTGATAACTGTAGTTAGATTCGAAATTAAAACTAAACTAAAGTTTAATTAATGATAATGACTGAATACCTCTTATTGTAATAACTGCTTATGTCTTTATTTTTTTGAAAACTGGCTTAACTGTTACTTTTTTGTATAAATGCATTGCAGTTATTGCATTCCTAAGGGAAAAAAAATCGTTGTGATCTAATTTTTAAAGAAAAAAAAGTTTATTTAGCCAAAAAGTCCAAAAGGTCATACCAGACAAGGAGATTTACTTACACGAAAGAACAAATTTTGAAATAAAATAAAATATTAGTTATTTGAAATATTAAAAAAATAAGTTAAGTAACAACGTTATACTAAATAGATAAACTTTTTCTAGGAAACATACAATTACATACGTTTAATACAATTTTTGGTAGCGAGCCAGCCTTCTTTTATAGTTCTAAAATTTTAAAATAATAAATATTTTGATTCTTTGAGTATTTTTTTTTAAACTGGATTAGTTTCTTTATTTTTTAAAACTACTTCTATTTTCCTCCTTAAGGAATTTGGATCATGGAGACTTATAGAAGTTCTTCCGGCGACTATGGAAGGTTCATAAATCCAATTTGAAATACCTAAAAAACAAAAACAAAATCATAATTTTTTTTTTTTTTTTTTGGTTTTTAATTTTTTTTTTACTTTTAGAAATTTTGACTTTACGTTTCAAGCACGGGAAACTACTGCCGCCTTTACATTTTCCCGTAACTTTTGGATGTAAAATAACAAGTAAGAAGAAAGCAATGTCGGGAAGTGAGAAAATGGTTTCGATTAAAAGTCCATACCACGTAAGATACTTTCCTTCAAATTGAAGTCCAAGAAGTATGACACGTAAGACCCAAATAGGACCGCTCATCAAAAATAGTTTAGAAAATAGTTTGAATCTTTGAAAAATATAACACAAACTTTCAATACACTTTTTCTGAATTTTTTTTTTATAAATTTCTTACGATTCTCTATGAACGCGTGACTCTCTAAGAACTAGTTTTGTAGCCTTTCGGATTTCCTGAATGGTCATTGCCGTTCGAACAAAAAGACAAAGATTTACAAGAATGAGAAAAATAATAGGACCAGATGAATAATAAAATACAGCATGATCAAAAAGGACGCAGTGCCGCTCAGTTTCTCTGTACATAAAAACATAATTTATGTTTAACATTTTTATGTTAAAACGTTCAAAACTATACATTTACTTTCTCCTCCGTGCTGTTCCAACAAACCAACATGTCAATGTAATGGACGTTGGAACGGACCACGCAAAAAGAAAGTAGGACGGAAGTCGTTTTCGGCTTCGATGACTTTTCACGTTTTCCAATTTTCTAAAACAAAATAACTTTTCTTTTTTTTTCTGAAAAGTACTGTTTTTATAAAAAAAAACATTAAATTTACCGAAATGTCCACCATAGATCAAAGTTCACCATGGTCATCCAGCAGAGAGTGCTGGAGTAGAGAAATTTGGTGGCGAAATCTTAAAAAAAAAGAAATGCAAATATAAGTTACAAGTTTTACAACAAAATTATTTTTGGTTGGATTTTGTTTAAGTTTACCTAAAAAACCGCAACCAGTTTTACGGTCATCCGTAACTAAGATAAAAATCCCAGCAATTAAGTTGAGAACTGCGGAGGTTACTCAAGTAACAAAACAAAATCCATCCATGTGAATTTTTTTGAACACAGGTAACATTTAGAATGGCCGTAATAAAAAGTAGAGCTGAAGTAAAAATCCAAAGGGTACCCATTGCTGCAGCGTAAAATTCTGAAGGAATCTGAAATTTCGTTAAAAAAACAACAAAAAACAACTTAAAAATGTTAATATTTAAGCTCTTTTTACTTGTTTTTACCTCTTTCGCATCTGCGCAGTAAAAAACTATTTCTGGAGGCGTCTTCTGCGTGGGTGGCACGCTGCAAGCACGCGCGTAATTTGAAATTTGCTCAATACAAAATGGGCGCTCAAGCGATTTCCAATTTCCAAGTACAAATACCCCAGAATTTTGTTCGTAGCGTAACACGGCGTCGTCTTGGGTCAAGTCTAAGATGTACCTAAATACAATGAAAAATTGCCTTTTTTTTAAAAAAAAAACGAAAAAAAAAAAACTTGACCCACTAAAAATTTTTTTATTTTATTTTAATCTTTTCAATTTACCTTACAGAATTGGTCCAACATTTAACATTTGTAAAATTTTGAAGTTTCGTACATTCCTTGTAATTTTGTGTAGGAAATCCAAATTGCAAATTTGAAGTAAAGGGCAATGACCTCTGGCCTTGCCGAAAGGTCAAAGGTGGAATAATGCATTGCCTGTGTTCAATATCAAACTCTTCTTCAGCCCTGCAGCATTTGGTAAGTCGAGATTTGTTCCGGATGCATTTTGACCTTTGACTCATAACCACTGCAACGTTTTTCCCAATGCTAGAAGCCACAAGTCAATAATAGCAAAATTTTAATGAAATTTATAAACTTGAAAAAACAAACAAAATAAAACTTTTATTTATTTGAAAGTTGAAATTAAAAAAAAATTGTTGCAAAGTAATCTTACCTATCAACACAATATTCATCCAGACCGTACAAATTCGCTTCATACTCAAATTGACCCGTATCAATGTCAATTGACCTTTCAAATTTCTCCCATGGTACAACAACTCGAACAGTGTCATTACAAATGAGCCTTCCAGGAACGAGTCTATGTATACAAAAAAAAACAAAAAACTTAAAATTTTTGAAAAACTGCACCATTTTCTTTCAAAATTTTGAAAATTACCTGAAATTTTCCAAATTCCGCTAACGGAAACTTTTCATTTCTTTCAAGTTCGTCTCCAACAAAAACACATCCTTTTTTTCTGTCATAACCAAATTGCTTCTCACAACAAGAGTGAATCACTAAATTGTCCAGTTTAACAGATTGTGCCTTCATTCTTCCAATGACCCCAATTGACCCCACAATCACCCAACTTACGACCCAATTCATACTAAATTCTCCGTCTTTACAAACGTAAAAAAAAATTTGTTTTTAATCAAAAGCGTGTTTATTTTCGTGTCTTTCTCAACGAGACTCCAGAGAGTGACTGCTTTGCAAGTAAACCAAAAAAGTTTCAACTTGTTGCTTTATTTTCCAGCCGCAGCGCTTTCCAGTCAGTTGCTCCTTCCAGCCAAAACCTCTTTCCAACTAAATGCAACTAGTTTCTGATCCTGGAAGGTCTTACCCACCCGAACCCTCAAGTCTTAAAATATTTAAAATGAAAATGCATAGCATTTCCAATAGAAATAATATCAAAGGATGTGAGAAAAAGATGGAAATTGAGATCACATCACTTTAATCTTTTCCACTTTCACTACGATTTCCCACTTTTGCTATCAAAACTTGTCATGATCCTGCTGGAGTGTATAGTACCCTCATTAAACTTTCTGGATGACGTCCAAAAAATGGCCCTTAAAATTCTTCAGGCTAGAGGCTAGACTAGAACTAAACTAACAAGGATGAATACTCTAGGGACTAGTATGCTTTTGATTGCATTCGAAATGAAATATTCCCATAAGTTTTGGTAGGCGGAAAATTTTTGAAAGTTTCTACACAAATTTTGAGTTTTGCTTTCGGGAAAGTTTTTAGGAAAATTATTCATAAACACTCAAAAACAAAAACCACTTAATGCAAAATTTACTAAATATTTGCGGAGGTTCATAAAAAAAAAGAAAACGTCATCTGGGGTTTTGTGTAGGTGAGTTCCTGGAGGGCATGGGTTAGGTGCTAAAAATTTTTGCAATATATTTTTATAGAAACTGATGTGAATTCAATTGCTTCTTCGTTCATTCCGCACTTTGTTTTTTTTTTCAATATAAGAGACGTTCAGTCCAAAATTGACAGTTCGCTTGGTGGCATATTCACTATGGCAACGAGCAAAACTTGACTATCTTTGATGACAACGACTTTAAGAGCATCAGCAAGTCCGTCTGGCGTGATACATTCGACTTTAGTAACAAATTTCAATTCGGCTGCCGGAACAATCATCGGGACCTAAGTGGGTAGTAGAAAAAAAAATGTTTTTCACCGAATGACAAAAAAAAGTTCTGAAAAACGTTTTTCGTGAAAAAATGAAATTTTTATGAAACGCTATAATTATTACAAATTTTTGTTGGTTTTTGTGAGTAACTATGTGCAGATTTTTTCAAATTGTTTGAAGTTTGAAAGTTTGAAGTTTTTTTTACCCGTATAGAAGGTGGGGCTACTGAATAATACTTATCGTCCCACTGAAAAAACAGACCAAGCCCCACCAGAGCCACCGTAGAACTCATGTTGTAAATTCCAATCTGAAGACGAAATGTAAGGGCCAAGCCCTAAAACTTGTGCAGAAATTTTTACTGTATCGTTGATTGTCGTTGGTGTTTGTTTTTTTGCAATGACATCAACCAATTGGCGCGCCGTGTCAAGTTTGGCATGAAACAAAAATTTTTGAAAAGTTCGGTGCATAGCTTAGAAAAAGAAGAAAAAACACAATTTAAAAAAATGTTTTTTTTTTTTTAAAAATTTAATCAAAATTTTACCAATTGAATTTTCTCTCTCTCGCATTGTCTGATCGACAAAAAGTTTTGTTTTCTTTGGAATTGACAGTTTACCGCCGTCCCGCTTCGAATCACCAGTAAGTTGTGGCGTAAAATCTGCACTTCGTTTTAAAATTTTCAAAAGTAGGCTGCCACCTTCAATAAAAAAACATCACTTTTTTGAAATTTAAAAAAAAAAAGAGCGTTTTGCCATAAAAACAAATTTTTTTCATGAAATTTTGCACACTTATTTTTAATTGTGAGCAATGGTACTTAGAGTTGTGCGCCCGCCATACTCTTACCTGCAGTTATAACTGCCAAACTATTCGTTTCTCTGCCATACTGTCCAAAGTATAATGAACTTATGACCTGCATACACTTGACCTTATCCAAAAGTTCACCCGTAGTTGAATAGATATGTACTGTATCCTTGCACGCAAGTCCAACCATATCCAAATTTTTATTTTTTAATTGAAACCTTTCGATGCACGTGATTGGTTCATCAATTTCTTTTCGCCAAAGTCGTCGTCCCTTGTCATTGAAACAATTTAATGACGAATCCATCAACGCAACAATGATTTGCGTATCGAGACAAACGACGCCTATTGCAGGTTTACCCAAATTTAGTAACGGCGATACCCACCCGCGTCGTCCAAGAACTAAGTGACCGTTTCGGAGGGTAGTGGTCAGCGTGTAATCGATATCAAAAAGACCTGAAGTTGCAATGAAAACTGGTACTTCCATTAAGGTCAATTTGGCCTAAAGTAGTTGTGCAAAAAAAAAAAATGTTATCAATGCAAATTTGAATGTTTTTGAATTAGTTACTTCATCAATTGGCGTAAATGTTTCTGGATGAAGGACAAGTAGCTCTTTATTTTCAGTTCCAAGTTACTAAGCATGTTAATGCAGTTTCTTCTTGACGACATTTCTTAAGCGTGCTCATGCACGTGATGATATTCTTACGTTGAAGTGTCATCGTTTTTATTTGTATTCACAAATGCAAGTCGTTCATGTGGCCCAAGAGACAAAAGTTGTTGAGATTTAAGACTTAGTGATGAAATTCCATTTTCTAGTTTTAAATTTTGTAGAACTTCTGATAGTTCTTCGATTGATGTATACTTTTTTAGACAAATAAGGTTTTTTTAAAAAAAAATTATGCAATATCATGAACTTGTTCAAGTCTCACTTGACCCCAAGCGTCACGTTCTGTAGGATTGATCGTCAAGGGTGGTAAAACTGCACGAAAAAATGGTCGTAAGTTTTTGTAAACGTAGACACAGTCGATGGAGGCGACTGTTATGACTAGAAATTTGGAAACATTTTGAAGAATTTAAAAAAAATTAATTTAATTTTTATTTATTTATAATTTTAATAAATTTCATACCGGGCATTCTCTCATTGTCAATATACATTGGTGCTACAGCAGTCGGCAGGTCATCCAAGGTCACTTCAGACTGTAACCCAGTTCCTTTGTAAATTTTAATTTNTTCATACCGGGCATTCTCTCATTGTCAATATACATTGGTGCTACAGCAGTCGGCAGGTCATCCAAGGTCACTTCAGACTGTAACCCAGTTCCTTTGTAAATTTTAATTTTACTAGGAATGTCACCAGTTCCAATGTCACCAACAATTAACCTAAAGTCTCCATCTCCACCTAAATCAGCTGTTGTTAAACAAGCCGGGAAGGTGTAAATAGTTGCTTGCAAATCGCTAAAACCATCAAGCCACATGATTAAACCTTGGTTAACCTAAAATTTGCAAAAATTTTAATTTGTAATTTTTTTTTTAAAAAAAACTGAACTTTTCATTACTATAAATGACAGCGTTTTTTTTTGAAAAGCTCTAGTAATTAAATTCCTTTCGACTTTACGGCTTATGGTTAGTAAGGCTTTTCTTCTATTTTGTCGTTCGTTACCATGGTTACTTTGATCAATAGAATACATTTTGATCAAAGAGCTTTTGATAGATGAAGCTTTCGAGGAAAATCCTACCTTATTATTTTTTTCCGCATTTAAAAAAAATTTTTTAAGAAGACAAAGTTTTCGACCTTTCGACCTTTATAACTAACGATATCATCTAAAAAAAAACCTATACAAGTCAAGTTGAAATTTTAATCATAAAACCTAATCCTACAAAAAATGATGTCATCGATTTCAAAATTCTTCACAATGATTTCATTCTATGCGTTCATCACTCTTCGCACAAACAATAGAACTGCACGTGAAACTAAACTAAATCCTAATCTTTTTCTGGATATAAAGAATCGATAAGCTTTCTATTATTTTTTTTTAAAGACTGAACTTAAATACGGTTAACATTTTGTGCCGGCTTTTAGTTTTTGTCTGTTTGACACTTGACAGTTTGACAGAATACGGAACCTAACACAAAAGTATAGTAAGTTACCACACGTGTTAGCTTTATTGACCTAAAAAGAGCATCTTTTGCTCAATTTTCAGAGCGTAAAGACTTGGGGAAAAGTGAGACTCATTTTCTGCACGTTTGGTCTTCCTCAACTTGCGAAAAAAAAATTGCAAAGAGTTGAACGCCTTTTATTGCGCCTTGAAGGAATTTCATTATTAAACCGCAGTTTCGGCAATTTCCTTCATTCTTCTCTTGAGCTTGGAAGAGGAAGGGAAAAAAAAGTGAGAGGTCATTAACCTTTGGAACATAACCTAGCTTAACCTTAAACCTGTCAGTATGGGTTATTTTGTCGCGTAAGTGAAGTGGCTTCGGAGGTTAAAGTATAAAATTGCAGTGTAAAAATTATCGCAAATTTTAATTTTACGACAAAATGGGCGGGGTTTGTGGAAAACGTAAGTATGCACCAAATACTGTTGATGTCCTGGAAGAAAAGGAAGTAAATACGGAGAAAGTTAACCAAAAATCTCCAACTGGTGATGTACTGGAAGAAAAGAAAGTAAATACGGAGAAATTGAACCAAAAATCTCCAACTGATGATGTACTGGAAGAAAAGAAAGTAAATGCGGAGAAATTGAACCAAAACGCTGAAAATACAAATGAAGAACAAAGTAAGTTCAAGAAAAAAAAATATTGTTAATTTTTTTTCAATTTTGAAAATTTTTGTTCTGAAAAAATTTTTTTTTTAAATAGCATTCTTGGTCGGAGAAGTTGGATCAATCAGAGATGACAAGTATGAATAAAATTTAAAAAAAAAATTTTATTTGTAAAATTATTTTTTTATTTTAAAGATTCACTGAGGTGAAAATTAGTCTCAGACAAATCTGTCCTAGTTGCAAAACATGACGGTGGAATTTTTGCAATTGGTGCAAAATGCCCACATGCTGGAGCTTCGTTAATTAATGGAGTTTTAATGAATGGAAAAGTCCGATGTCCTTGGCACGCAGCTTGCTTTGACCTTAAAACAGGTAAGATTACCATAAATTTTCACTTAATAACCGACTCCTTTACTTGATAATTACTGTGTAAATGAATGAAAGTCTCAAAATTGTAAACGTGACCTTTTGCCCTCTAATGCTATTACAGGTGACCTTGAAGATTTCCCGGGTTTTGATTGTATTCCATCTTACCCAGTTACAGAAGAAGGTTCAAATCTTTACGTAAAAGTTAATCCAAAAAAAATTATCGAAAGACGATTGAAACCAATGAAGAAAGTAACGGAAAATGACAAAACTATAGTCATTATTGGAAGTGGTAATAATCCAGACAAATCTGAAATCTGAAAAAAAAAGTTCAGAAAAAAACGAAATTTCTGAACAAAAATATACTAGAATTTTTATTTATTACAGAATTTATTACAATTTTCCTTTCAGGTCCAAGTGGATACTCCTGCGCCCAAACTCTACGTGAAGAAGGTTTTGCTGGGAAAATTCTTATGGTGACCTCTGACCCTTACTTACCCTACGATCGGACAAAACTCTCAAAAAAACTTGGATGTACTATTGATGAAATACAATTAAGAAATGATACATTTTACAAGGTATACTGTACTTTTTTTTTGGGAACTTTAAATGATTTTTCAAATTTTTTAAATTTATAAACTTTTTTCTCAAAAAATTTTAACTTTTAATTTTGTCTTGTTTTTCAGGAATTTAATATCGAAATCAAATTAAGTGCCAAAGTTCAAAACTTAGATGTTCTTCAACGTACCATTTTTTTCGAACCTACAACTGCTTTTAGCCCAATTCGTTTCGATTCCTTGTATATTTCAGTAGGAATGAGGTTACTACAACTTTTATCTTGCAAAAACTCGAAATTCTAAAAAAAAATTTGACAAATTCTAAAAATTTGCAAAAATTTTTTGCCTCTAGCCCACGACCTCTTCCAGGATCTCAACAATTTGAAAATGTGCACACTTTGTATTCACTAGCAGATTCTCATAGAAATTGCTAAGAAAGCCAAAGGAAAAGAAATTGTGCTCATTGGCTCGTCATTTATCAGCATGGAACTTGCAGAACTATTAAGTCCAATTGCCACAAAAATACAAATTTTATCCAGAAGTAATGTTCCTTACAATGTCGCCTTCGGTGACCTCACGGGTGACGCCCTATTGACCCACTTCCTTAAAAAACTACCAAATGTCACATTTCACAAGGAAACAGCAGTGAAAGAATTGCTCGATACTGATGGCTTAGTCCACAGTATAGTTACTACGAAAGATGAAACGTTGACCTCTGACCTAGTTATTTGTAGCTATTGGTGGAGTCCCAAGTACTGCTTTCTTAAAAGATGGGGCTATTCAACTCGATTCAAAATCAGGAGCAATTTTAGTAAACGAAGTAAGAACTCAAGAGAAATTGAAAAAAATCTATTGATTGTTAACTCCTTTGACCTTTGACCCTTAGTTTATGGAAACTAACTGCCAAAGGATATTTGCTGGAGGTGACGCCGTAGCCTTTCCATTTGATTTGGCACCACACGATGTCGGAACAGTCGCCCATTGGCAAGTTGCTTCGCGTCATGGAAAAACTGCCGCGTTGAATATCCTTGGTCGTCAAGAATCTATGAAGAAACTAGTGCCATTTTTCTGGACAAACGTTTGTGGGCTTCAAGTTAGATACATAGGTAAAGTTCATAACCTCTAAAGTCAATATTTGCGAAACAAAAACCTCCAAAAGTAAATTGTATTATTGTGATATACAAATAATGTTTTTTTTCATTGGCTCCTAGGATTTGGCGAAGGTTATGACGAAACCGTAGTCTTTGGTAACCCAGAATCTCTTCGGTTTTGTATTGTTTACCAAAGAAATGGAGTATTGCGCGGCGTCTGTTGTGTTGGTTGTGATAATTTGGCTTCAGAATTGGCACTAGTTTTTGAAAATAACATGGAATGGGTCAATTCTATACCAGAAGCCATTACAAGGAGATTTCCTAAGTAACCGAACCTATCCAAGAACTGCATAACGTACGAATAAAACTAACAAAAAAGTATTAGCGTCAAGTATTTAATAAATTTAATTAATTATGCCAGTTGCATTAAAAATCTTTACATTTAAGTTAAGTTTCTCCAAAGTTATACTGTTATGGGACAAAAAACATTCAACAAATAAAACGTCAAAATTTACTAGCATTTCTGAAAAATATTAAAATTTGGAAAAAAAATTAAAAAATTTTGGAAAGAAAATTTTTTAAATTTTGACATTTTTTTTTTAGATTTTGGAAAAAAAACAATAATTTTTCAATGTTGTACTCTAACTAAAAGGTTTACCACCTCGAGCATGGTTGCGACAGACATGCACAATGACAAACATTATCACTAAACAAATTTTCAAAGTGGTAACCAGCAATAAGTATAGGACGTAAAATTCCAGGACAAGTTAACCATGGTGGACAAGCAGGACCTGGTCCATTATTTTGACACCAACAATTTGCTTTGTGTGTGATATCAATTGCCACTTGTCGTCCTTGTTCTCCAAATATGGCTCTTCCCAAAATATCTTCTAGTAAAGGATCGTCACGCAACAAGGTGTAATTGGTACAAACTTTAAGAAGAGAAATTAAGAAAACAAAAAATAAAATAAATAAATTTGTTATAAATATTTTAAAATTTCATTTAAAAATCTTCTAAAAAAAAATAAAAATCAACTTTTTTTCTTTTACTTACGTATTGTTGGATTTCCAAGGTAATGTCCCTGACTCAATCCAAACATTATGGCTGCTACGATCAACATTTTTAGCATTAAATGTCGTTTCATGTTTTTTCGACGCTTTTGTTTTTTAATCAACTTTAAGCTAAACAGTACAAAATAACACTGAAACGTGTTTTTTGTTCGCACGTCTTCAACACGTTAGCATTTTTTTCCCCCATTTTTTTAAAGAATGAAAGGGTTTTGTTTAAAAATATACTAGCGTCCTTTTACATTTCATACTTTTTAAAAAAAAATTCCTCTAATCCTTTAACAAAAGACAACGTTTTCTGAACAAAAAATTTCTTTATTCTTTTAAACTATTTTTTTTAGGTATTTCAAAGTGTTTTAAGTAGGACAGGTCTGATCTAGTGGACATTTGCAATGACAATCATGTGTAGTGGTCAACATGTATTGAAAGTCATACAAAGGTTCTATAATCAAAGGTTCCCAAGGATTTGGACATGTTAGCCACGTTGGACAAGATGGCCCTGGTCCATTGTTCTGACACCAACAACCTGCTACCTGCGAGTTGTCAATTACTTGTTGCTTGACAAGTTGAAGAACGGCATTGGCGACAGGGTCGTCACACGTAACACTGTAGTCTTTACAAACTGAAATGGAAATCAAAGTTAGAGAATAATATTAAATAAGTATTAAATATAAAGTGTTTTAATTTAAATTTTTTTTTCAAATTACAAATTGTTGGTAGTGATCCATTATTATCTAACCCTTCGATTGATGATGCCAATAGTGCAAGAATGGTGAGCCCGAGTAAAACAGTAGCCATATACTTTTTTTTTTGAAAAAAAAAAATAAAGAAAAAGTTTTAACTTCAAAGATTTTTCCTTAAAAATTTCGCAAATTAGAACTAAACTGTGAGTGCTTTTTCTTCTACACTTTTCTTAACATGTCACGTCGATCAATTTATAGTAAAGTTTTGACTATTGCTAAATTTTTGTAATTAAATGTTACAATATAATTGTAATATTTATAATTTTTATTATTTCATGGTTTTTAAAAATAAATACATCAAAATTCAGTAGAGGAGGAGAGACATCAAAACGCAAATGTTGATTGCCTAATTTTAATTTTAACTTGGGTTATAATTTCAGTTTATAGTTAGGAAGGTTAATAGGATATGAATCAAAATTGCAAATTTGCAAACATCACTACTCAAACTTAACAGTGTTGTTAAATTAAAAAGCGTTACGTTTGCAAAAAAAAAGAGAGGAAGAAATCATGCAAATTTCGACAGTAACTGACGCAAATTGGGAACTTAACGTCAAGAACAATTCAAAATGTGTCAGAAATAACAATAGGTGTGACAGAGACATTATTCTTTTGTCTTGAGCGACGCTTTTGTTTTGAATTTAAATTACTTGATATGTAGATGACATTTGTTAATTAAACTGTATAACATTTAATTAACAAAAAAAAACTACCTTTTTTAAAAATATAAAAACTATGGTCATATTTTTTAGTGGAAATTTTCTTTGGTCGAAATAATGGTCACTGCCAATGTACTTTTTTACGCGAGCGTTTTTAGCGCTATACCAAAAATTCTTGAGGAAAATTACAATTTAAAAATTAATCAAGATTTGGCGCAGTGGGAACATTCAATAGCTCCTGATGGCGAGACTTTTGACTACATTATTGTAGGAGGTGGGTCAGCTGGTTCGGTTTTGGCTAATCGGCTAAGCCGAAATAGAAGAAATCAAGTTTTACTTATAGAACGTGGTGGTGACCCTGACCCTTTGCAACAAGTACCGTTTCATGCAGCGGTACAGGTCACGCCTGAGACCGACTATGGGTATCAGACTCGACAAGAGGACGTTTTCAAAGCGGCAGGAAACGTGCGGAAAAAGCCTTTCTAAAAAAAATATTTATTTTTTTTAAAAAAATTTATTTATTTTGCTTTTTAAAAAGTATTTCTTTAAAAAAAAATTTTAATTTTTTTAAAAAAATTATTATTCTTTTTTTTAAAAACAATTATTTTATTTTTTTTATTGTTTTAACATTTTTTTTTCAATTATTCTCCTATTGTCCTAAAGATTTTTCATGACATCCGCGGGCGCGGTCTGGGCGGATCGGGAAACATGAACTACATGATTTACCAGCGCGGACCGTCGAAACAATACGACGAATGGGCGGAACTTGCAGGGGATGACATTTGGAAATGGGAAAATGTACTACCAATATTTAAACGTCAAGAAAAATATTTGAGCCATCATCAACCAATGGACAAGTGAGCCAACATTTTGCAAAATTAAAAGAAAATTAGAATTTTGCATGTTGTTTTTTATATTTTTTAGAAATTTTCACTGTGGGCGTGGAGAAATCGTAGTTACTTCACCCAGATTTAAACCCTCTCTCGACTTTTTTCTCGCTGCCTGTGAAGAACAAGGGATAAAAGTGGAAGATTTAAATACTGGAGTGCACGACTCACCGGTATTTGACAGTATCGAATATAAAATCAACAATGGTAAACGTTGGGGTCCATTTCATGCTTTTCTTCAACCTGTAATGAGACGACCAAACTTAAAAATCTATCGATACGCTCAGGTCATCAAGGTCAACGTTGATGACACGATGAGGGCCACTGGTGTGACCTATATTCGACACAATGTCACTCGTACGGTGAATGCTCGCAAAGAAATTATACTGAGTGCTGGGTCATATGACACGCCAAAAATTTTGATGCTTTCTGGAATCGGCCCCAGAGACCATTTGGAATCGCTCAATGTAAAAGAATCGGCAAAAAAAAATTAATTTTTTAAAAAAAATATTTAAATTTTGTTTTTTTAATTTAAAAAAAATCTTGTTTTTAGATTCCGGTCATAAAAGATTTACCCGTTGGAAAAAATCATCAAGATCATGTCGTAACTGTTGTAGACAGAATAGAATTTGATGCTCAAAACGTAGCCTTTGACCCATCACGTGACCTTACTCCGTCAGCTTTTGTAGAATACAAAACACGCGGAACAGGACCGCTAAGCGTTCCTGGAGCTTTTATCGCCACTGGTTACTACTCAACAACTACAAATCCCGATCCCGAAATTCCCGATATTCAATACTTTGTCAGTGGAATGTACGGGATCGGGAATCCACTTTTGTTACCCGCTCCACTCGAATTGCTCAAGGATATGACTGATCGCCCAGATTCAAATTGTATTGTAGTCACACTTGGACGCCCTGTTTCGAATGAGGGAGAACTTCGACTGCAAAGTGCTGATCCTGAAGGTAAGAATCGGCGTTTAAAATTTTTGACTTGTTAAAATTTACTCTAATTTTCTTTTATTCCACAGACGATCTCCTTATTGAGCCTAAGTACTTTAGCGATCCTTCAGATATGCAAAGGTTAATTGAAGGTCAGTAACGCTGGATCCATAGTTTTCCTTTCCTGTGCCATTCCCGTGCCATTCCATTGGAAATAATCAATCTGATTTGCTAAGCCATTATCGGAGGCGGAGCAACAGATTTTTACACCAATAAGTTTGTTTATTTGCGTGGATGTCACGGGAATGGCACAGGAAAGGAAAAACTATGGATCCAGCGTAACGTAACTTTTTATTTTAGAA
>JABASK010000481.1:0-14291 GCA_019776465.1 Rambutanura hunanensis | reverse complement strand
CTGTAGAACTTCTTGCTTCTTGAAGTTGGGTAAGGGCATGTTTAACCTAAAGTTATTATAATAACAATAAGTCAGATAAGAGTCCAAAATTTGTTAATAAAGTACGATTCCTTACTAGAGAACTTCTCTAAGTAAAAGGAATCGTCTTCGCCTCTTCTCTAAAAGAACGTTCTCTCGTCATAACAGTATCCTAACTAACCCAATGCTAAGAAACTACGTTATGGGCATCTTGCTGCGAGTGCAAGACGACAAAAACGTGGCAGAGTAATTAATAAGACACGATTTTTTTTTACAGAGTTTAGAGTCAGTGACCCGGAGCGCTGAACAAAGAAGAAAAAAAAAGAAAGAAGAACAAAGTAGTAGTTGGAGGTTATTTGGTATTCCCAGTTACGCCAAGTTTGTTGGTCAGTTAGCACTCAAACAATGGAAGTCTCTTTCGAACTAGAGGCAATTGCTAAACCAATTTTACATGCCACGAAATACCCCGCCTTCAGCGTCAATGGACTGCTCATAAGCAGAAGTGGCAACAAAGCGAACAATACTAGTATTATACGTTGTGATGATGCTATTCCACTAACACATATCACCATGTCCAAGTATTGCACCCCTACTATGGAAATTGCACTGGCCCAAGTACGCCAACATCGTCTTTCGATTGAAAAATAACTCTTTTTAAAACTTGCATTTTGTTTTTCAACTACTGCAGGTTGAACAACACTGTAAAGATTTTAAAGCTGAAATGGTTGGATACTATCAAGCGAATGCAGATATTGACAACCACAAGTAAAACAAAATATTATCATGTTTAATTAGATTTACGAGTCATAAATTACGACTGTGGTTTGTAATCATTGAAACCATTTATAGTCCAGATTTCATCGCTTCCCGATTGGTTGAAAAGTTGATGGAAACTAATCCAAATTTAATTGTAGTAATGGTAAGCTCTTTACATTACTCTGGCTCTATGACAGTGACAGGTGTGATTGATAAAACCATTATATTCTCTAGATTAACAACGAAAAATTGGATTTGAATTTGGAGGAAGTTCCATTCGTAATCTACAAATACAGTGATGGGAGGTTCAAGGTAAGGTGTCGTGCTAAGATAATAAGTTATATGAATCAAGAATCAATTAATTGTAAGGTATTCAATTCTCATTGGACTTCGTTTTCTAAATCTTGTATTTTTTCTATCTTCATATCCTACATTTTAGGTTCAGGAATCCCGCATTCATTTGGTTCCAGACGAACAAGGCAGTCTATCTACTATCTCGACTCTTATTCAAGCCAAAGCTTACCGTCAACTAGTCGACTTTGACAACCACCTAGAAGACTTGACAGAAAACTACTGGAGGAATCCAAAGATTTCCAAAATGATTCAACAATTCAACCTATGACGAAGGTATACATTATCATGTCCACATAGCACTCCAACATATAATTTAGCTTGTACATTGGTTTTCTCTCACAGACATTGATGAATTCCCCGTTCCCCATCTTATCTTGTCCTACTAAAAATTACACATTTTAGTTCAACTGGGTATAGTTTTTTTATTTCCGGTATTTTGTGTAACTGGGAAATGAAAATTAAAAAAAAATTAACGCTTCTACAACATGCAACAGCGTCTAAAAACAGCTCGTCTACAAAACTTAACTTTGTAATTATAACGTCACATTAAAATAGGGTAATAGTATAAAAAAAGGACAAAAGTTCAAGATGCGTTCCTCTAAACCCAAAGCATAAGTGTCAAATATCAATCTTTCGTAGGCTTATTGCAAGGCTGCAGCGATGGCGAGTGGGTAGGGTGAATCCGTGACTCCATCATTCAAAAATAGCCTTTCCTAATTTTTTTTTGTTACATTTCACTAATAATTTGAATTTCTAAAATTATAATATAACTGGGTTGTGCCGAGGAGAGTCCATTTCGTCCCGTACCGGTATTACAGTAAAAAGTAAGTTGTGATTTTCTAATATTATAATTTCTCGGGGTTAATTTTTAAAAATGTGTGATGCTTCCTGTCATCGAATTACACATCCCATGCAAAGTTCCATCCCATTTTTTAAACAGTCACTGTGAGAAAAAGCTCCACATTTTCCACAAGGCGTCATTGCTCTCAAGTCACAGACACAATTACGGCTATTCGGCACTCCTCCACTTCCTGGATTAAGTCCCACGGATTGAAAATGTTGACGATTATTATTCGTCATCGAGACTGGAATGAGGATAGAGCGAGTGTCACCATTATTTTCAATCTTTACCCCACTCTCACTTCCAGTCGAGGCAATAGCACTGAAGAGATCAAAGTCACTGGACAATCCACTACAACTGGAGGATCCATTGGTAGTATCTGGAATGCTAATGACAGGGTGTTGTCCTGGAATAATTCTAGCAGATCCACTGGACCCATTCAAATTGACATTGACAATATGTCCACTTGATGGTGGTACTGGACTATAATTCCATACTTCTGGACTTCCACTACTCGAGTTACGACCTATGACACGTACTATGGAATTATCCTGTCCGGTACCCACGCCACTTACAGGCGTTAAGGTATAAGAGGGTGGGGCATTATTGGCCATACCGAAGTCCATTCTGCGGTCATTCCCATCACTTTCGTCTTTGTACACTACCTGTGCACAAAAAATTAGCCGTCTTAATTATTTTTTCTAATTACTGCCATGTCGCCATTTTTCAATATTTCTTAACATTTCCTCACCCTCAGACCCGAAAAGTCTTGAAAATTGACCGGAAGTGGAAAGTGCTTATTCTCCTGCATGTTCAAATTACAATTAGATTGTTGTTGTGGTTGTTGTCCGATCACAATTGGTTGATTTGACGGTGGTGCACTTGCTGCGCGTGGTGGCTCACTGTCTCCGACACCTTTCACTTCTTCTTTGACCTGCTGAGGTGGCATGACCAAATTGGCTTGTAACACAAGATTCTGTGGCATTCCATTGCTACCCGTTGTTTGCACAATAACATAATGCTGTTGCTGTTGAAGCCCGTCACTTTGCCCGTCCAGTTGAGAAGTCTAAAAAAATTAACCAAAAAATCATTTTGACTTGCGAAAGTAATACTTAAGACGGAATGGCAAGACAATAGAGTACAGTTTTGAAATGGCAGGTTTCAGACTCGCAGCAAAGTCAATTAATGGATAAGTTGTTTTCGGATAACATGCAACATCGTATACAAAATGCAAAAATACAAGTTAAACAAAAGCGTTTGATTCATGCACTGGGTGTATTAGCCGTTGAGACAGGGGTGACAAGTGTTTGTAAATTATTACAGGAAAGAGGTTTTGAGCGTTGTGTGGTTAATGCCATTGTTAAATCCTCACCTGTACTAAACTTACCACCTTCAACAACTGTTCGGGAATAGTTGTGGTTAGTAGGGCCACTGTTTCCATTGGGTGAATTTGAATTTTGATTAACGCTACCACCACCACCATTTCGATCTCTATCAATCTGAACGAACTCTAATGACCCAGGAGGTCCTGGATTCTTATGTTGTTTAATGACAGTTAAACGTATTCCCACCACCACCACCATCTCCTATTCCGTCATGAACATTCGACATCAATTCTGATAACCCCATATAATGTTGTTGCCCAGTATAATTTCCATGCTGTTTCTGAGTCTGAACATTCGACTGTACAAACATTTCGGCTGAGTTTATCTGACTAGAATTTTGTGCTAATGCTGTGGAATGAAGCAAAGCCTCACGTTGGGATTTGGTTGGCGTACGCCCTTGTACAACTAATCTTTCTGATTCAAACGCAAGTGGGGAAATGGGTCGTATATTTGAAGCAGACCATTGATTCGTTATAAATTCTGCCAAATTTTGAGCATGATTTGAATCGTTTCCAGACGAATTCGTAACGATTTGAACTCGATTTTCAGGAGGGTGGTTCGTTCGATTGATAATTGTCAAGGGCGGTGTAGAAGAGCAAAGACCTTTTACAGAGTCGACGTTTATGCTCGTTACCACGCTGTTTTGGGTATTAGTACGTATTGGAGACCCAGCCCTCATTTGCTGCATATTTCCCGTCGAGCCGGCACGATGGATTGTTAGTGTTTCTCCATTCGGTGTCATGATTTGTGCTCTGATAGGAAATTGCATTCCATCTTGTGACAAAGGTCTTCGACACTGTTGAAGTTGCAGAATCTGAGGAGACGCCATTCTTGATTGAGGTGGAAACTGGGATGAGCTCAAAATTTTTACTTGCTGTGACTGCTGCTGTGGTGATCGCGACACAAAAACTGATGGACGTTGGAGTGGTTGTCTTTGTGCTGATGAAACCAAATTTGGTGAAGGTGACCTTGACATGCTACTGCTTGCATGCTGTTGTTGCTGTTGCAAAAGTACTGCTAATTGCTGTGGTGTGATGATATTAGGAGTGGAAGTGAACGTGGTTGTTTGGTTGTTAGTTGAGGGATTGTGCTTAGTAGTGAACGTGACATTCATACCCAGAGCCCTTGAACCTCCTAGCCCATTTGATGTACTTGGACTACTTACAACGATTTGATGTTGAGACATCGTTTGATTTGGCAGTTGTTGAATGGGTCGTATCAATGGTGCCATTCCTTGATGATTGACAACCATCATTTTCTGTCCAGGACTCACACAACTTCCCGTTCCTACTTGTATCTGTCCAATCGTTGACTGAAGTACATTTGGAGTACATGCTCTTCGGCTCATCTGAATCACAGCATTGGCACCTTCAACACTAATACCACCATCCCTAAAAAATTGAAAAAACAAACAGTCCAAAACCATTAAACTCAACGAATACTTCGGTAACGCATGATTCTATTAGACGTGTAAAGTCTGTAGTTTTGATTCTTGTGTATGATTCCGACCAGTGCAGCTTCTCTAAGGAATCTTCATAATATAAAGATAAGACTGAAACTGTCCTTATTCTAAACTTACGGTCGCGGTATTCGATTATTCGGTGTTAGCGGCGGGGGCTTCACAAGTTTTGCTTGTAGTTTCTCCCTATTCGGCGAACTTTGAACTACAGCATTACAAATTTGATAAGATCGGTCCAAGTTGACGGATCCGGGAGGGACTGTCGTCGCCTTTGGTTTAGCCTTCAAGTTTCACAGAATAAACAAAGTATTAGGAATCTAACATTTTTGTCATCATGTTAAAAAATTGTAAAATTCACTAGAAAAAAATTTAGACAAGCCGATAATCGCCAAAAGACAAGACAGTAGAGTAGCAGTGTGCCTGACAGAGAGGCTCTGTTGGAAACAAGAGAAAAAGACCAAGGAAAACAGGACAGAATCGAGAGGTGATGGTTAGTGGACTACTTCATCGTACCTGTCTTGCGGGTTTGTGACGGCTGCTCTTCGTGTTACTAAGACTTACATTACCAGGAGAACCAGGGCTTTGGACTTGGACACTTCCGCCAATTCCAGGCCCATTCATTTTTGTCAGTGATTGCGACTGCTGACCAATCGCAACGTAGGAGGCCCCTTTCGCCCCATCAACCACTTCTGGCAATCCTATCAAAGTCCTCGGTTGAACTGGAATAAAGTCCATGGGTCCTTTCGGTACAAGATTTCTCATAGAGTCCACCTTCAATCCGGGCATTGCTTTGAGTACCATTGGCTGTAGAGATGGTGTGGGTTGAGACGATGGAGGTGGTGCTAAACGGACGGAGGAGGAGGAGACTGGGAGTGGGCCATTTGGTGGAGCAATGGAAACCATTCGAATAATCAGGGGCTGAGATGGACGGTCTCCAATGTTCATACTCTCTTGAGAAATTGGAACACGAATTGATGTTGTCCCAAGTGGCACAGGAAGTGTTTTTAAACTTTGCAAGGCTATACTGTTAGCTACTGACTGTATCGGGGCACACAGGCTGTTGGGAGTTGAAGTTTCAACAAAACTCGCCTCTGGTTCAATTTTCAATTCAATGCTTGTGAGTTTCTCAATTTCATAGGATTCTTCTAACCTCATTTGAATTTGGGCTTGGTCTTGTTCCATTTGTGTTTCGTCTTGAGCATTCCACTGAATTTGAATTTCATTTTCACGATCCAAGTTTGCATGCTCAGCGATGTCACCCAAATTTACATGATAATTAGACTGCTCCACGACTTCCTGAGTCTTTCCATGGTGGAGAGCCTCTTGTAACCTTAACTCGCTTTGCGCTTCTTCTAGCCTCTTCTGCCTTTGCTCTTCTTCCCAATTACCTTGATTTATTTCTTGATTCAGGGCTTGGGGTAATTTGGCTTCCGAAAAGCATTCTGGAGTTGTTGTATTCCAGTTTAGTCCAACTTCTGCTTCTGATTCCAAATTGATTTCATTTTGAACATCATCTTCCAATTTCGATTCAACTTCTGCTTCCTCCTCCGCCTTGGTTTCAATTTGTACCATGGAATTGGTGAGCTTAGTTGCTTCAGTCTCAATGGGTTCATGCTTTCGTACAATGTCAGCCACGGGTATTGTTGGCGCAGGTGGGACGTCACTCCCGCTTCTGCTTAGAGATTCTGTTTTCTCCTCCGCCACCTTTTCCTGTATGACATTATCAGCTGAACAAAAGTTTTCGTCCGGTTCTTGGACAGGTGTCGTCTCTACGTAAACCTCTTCCGTAAATTCTTCCGAACACTTAAACTCTTCTTCCATCATTTGCTCAACCGACTGGAGGACAAATCGTTCTTCTTGTACGTCTTCTGGACACATTGATAATTCGAACGGAGAGTGTTCTATTGTCACTTCATTATCTACCATAGGAATCGGTGTCATATTCAATGCTTCGTCGATTTCTGATAAGTCACCGGAAGGTGAGGTCTCTTCGTGTTCTTCATTTTGGGAAGAGTCAACAGCATTCTCTGCAATAAAATTTAGCGAACGAATTATTACTTACTTACGAATCATTACTAATCTAAACCTAAACCAAGCAATCAACACTACGAGTTCTAGTTAAGTACCATAAGCAGTTTTTGAATAAATTGCTCTAGCATACCTTCCGTTTCCGTCTCTATAATGGATTCAATTCTGCAAAGTCGTTTATTTAGTATTGGAGATTCTTCTGTTTGTAAATGGGTGGAGTCACGTTTTCCGGGAGTTGAGGGAGACGTCGCAGGCTCAGTGGGACATGGGCTAGGTTTTCTTTCTTCAAGGTTTTCTTCAAAATTTGCTATCAGTGGCATCACTTCCGGAGCCGGACATTCTCGTGTCGCCAGGCTATTTTGTGGTTCAGCACTTGATATTAGTAATGGCGGTGGTTCCGCGTTTGTTACGGTAGCTGCCGTTAGGGTTGGTTTCAGTACTTCGACAGGTGGTATTCGCTGGAGAACTCGTTTCACATCGCTGAAACCCCAAATGGGTTCAAAATGCTTTTTCTGTCACAAGAAAACATAAAATTTAGTATTAATTAAACAATATGTTAGTTCATAAGTGAAATCTTTTTTTAAAAAAAATTTAAAAGTAACCTTCCAAGGATCCACTTTTGCTTTATCCTTCTCCGCCTCCTGTTTTTGTTTTTGCTTTTGCTCAGGTGTAAAGTCACCAGCGATGAGCCTTGCCTTCCAATCTTCGCATGCTTTGTTGTAAAATAAGTTGTCAAATGCGTCTTCGCTGGGTCTACAGAGAAAACAATAATTGAGACTTTGCGATTTAAAAGAAACAAAAAGTGAGCTTTCTAAAAATTAAACGATTACTGATCTGCTTTCCCAGATTCCGAAACTGCATCAACATCTGGTAGGAGATTAAGCAATCGTATTTGATCCTCTAAGGGAAGACGATAAAAATTTTGCCTCGTTAGGACATTTTTTAAATTGATGAGTTTCAAAATTGAGCCAGGGTTTTCAAGGTCAATCGATCGATCATCTTTCAAAAGTTGGAGTTGTTCAGCAGTTGATAATTTCCGTTGACTTCTTTTTCTCCCACTTCGATGATAAGTTGATAAAATCGGTGGTGATGGTAAGCTCAAATTCAATGCCCTCGCAGCACTTGGTTTCACTGAAGGCACTTCGTTCTTTTTTTCACATGCCAGCTCGTCTTTCTCTACGGAATAATAATGTTGAATTGATCCAAAAATTTTACTATCGAACTACAATTTTGCAATATCAAATTACCAATTTGAGCAGCCAGACTGGCCTTGACCATCGTACGTGTTCTGTACATGGTTTTTTGCTGATGCGGCATAAAAACTCGTCTTTGTCTTTTACTACGAACGGGCAACTTTTCTTCGTCGACCGTTGTTGTATTGCTACAACTTATCACATTCTCCAAGTCTGTCTCCAATTTTGATGACTCGGTGGAACTATTAGCATGGGGAACAGGAAGGAGTAACACTGGCGAAGTCGATGTTGAGTTTGAAGTATGATGAGTGTGAATTAACGTCTCCGACTGAGCCGGGCTACTAACTACAGTAACAGTCAGTTCCGGTTTCGAAGGTATTAGTAAAACGTGTTGTGATGACGGCGAAGGAACAAACTGAGGTAATTGCTCACAAGAAGTGTGATTTTCTCGAATCGGATTCAGGATCGTGAGAGAGGTTGGGCTTAAGATCTTTTGATTTTGATTCCCACTCGTGCTTAACGGTGACAGTTTTTGAGGAGACATCTTTATTGGTGAACTTTTGAAAAACTGTTCTTGTGGAATTTCAAAACTAAGTGGTTTCAATGTCGGCTTAGACGGGATTGGAGCAGTGATCTCGTAGATTGTGATTTCATCCGAAATACTTCTAACACGTGGCAATCCGGTTATTGAAGAGGCATTCTCCCCAGTCGACGATGTCACTCCTCCCGGGGTTTCAGAACTCATGACAATTAGTGACGAACCTCAACCCACTAGATACTCAATAGCCGCCATATGATTCCAGAATGGCTCTCGTCAAATCCCGGGCTATGGCCTTAACCCTGTTAATCAAAAAAACTATTAGTTTATAAGCCTTAGGTTTACATGACCTGTGCAAAAGTTGACCATTGTCCCAAATTATATCAAGCGTTTAATTTTAACATTTCTGAAAGCCCTAGAAGTATTTAGTTGATAGATAGTCCTAGGCCCTCCTGTGTCAAAAGATAGGATCGCTACACTTTGGTAGTCGCAGACCTACTTGAATAACGTTATGGTATGGTAGACAACGAGACAAAGACGATGAGTGTAGCAAAAATTGACCTGTACATTGAACCTGAAACATTGATTTTTGATTAAAAGCCGAATGAATAGCACACTCAGACTCAACACAGTTGTTCACCTTTACTGAACTTAATGAATCCTGGTTTAGCATTTAGCTCCAGGAAATTCGCTAGGCATAAGATTCTTATTTAGCCTTTGTCATTATCATTCGAGTAAAGAGAAATCTAACTTCACTTACATCTGATTCCACCAACCAAGATTTCAGACGATACTTGTGCTCAACATTTAATTAATTTACACTAAACACTGACTACGCTACTACTTTCAACTAACCACTAACCCCTTCCCGTTGTTCTTTCCAATCCACTTTTAACAGTTATTCGCCATCTCTGACGTTTACTTTTTTTAAGTAATTTGCATGGATAAAGTCGGAAATGCGATGAAGGGGGAATTCCTCCAGTAACAGTAGTTACATTTAGTGCTTGCTTTGTAATCTCGATTAACGTTCCTTTTCTAAACATAAAGACAAGGAAATAATGTAGACAGACGGTTATAAAGGGAAGGTAGTAAGTAAGGTTACATGGTTAGGTGGTGGACTTGAACAGATTATAATGCACTACTTTGTCGTTTTGAGCTGTGGGTTTTCGACCCACAACCACATCTGACAGCATCGACGTCATTGTGAACTCTCAAAAAATTCAAATAATTGCGCTGATACTTATTTATTATAACCTAAAATAATACTTTATGCAAGGATTATTATAAACTTTCTTTGTTCCTAGAAATCTTTTAGATTTTCATCATTATAATTTGCTCTAAAACTCAGATCAGTACAATAACTAGCCTAAGTAATAAGTATACTAATTTTTTTCTGGCAAAAATTGAATTTCTTTCTTTAGGTTGCGCTAGTTAAGTCTAAAGTTTTTGTTTTAGGTATATATCATAGACGTGGTAAATCAATCGTGTTACTTCCAGCATTTGGTTTGACATGTGAGATTAATTTAAAAGAAACTAAATTAACTGTAGGTTAGTTAGGGTTGATTATATATGAAAGACGTGTAAATCGTCAGTTTTATGTGAGCCATTTCTTTTCTGTTGGCAATGTGGCAACGTTGGCTCAGTTGGGGGACTCAAAACTTTCGAGTAAAAAGATTACCAATGTAATAATATTTTTGGGCCTGTATTTATACTATCTAATTCACGAAAGGCCAAAATGAAAATGCCGCCTATTGGTTATACCTGTCAACTACTCATAACGGTAGTTTTTTGTTGTTATTTTGAGTTTGGGTATTACACAATAGATGATGTTACATATTACATATACCGAATTCCTAACACATTCTTCCAGCTCAGGTGATCTGGTCGATAATAATTCACTTTGATTTGATTAGGTAATCAATTTGATGAAACACTCAACACTTGCAACAGAAAACAAAACCGAGCAAATTTTAGGACGCGTCGACGGTGAAAGTTTCCTGTCTTCGGTATCATCGGTAATCCACAGGTAAGTGTTATTTCGTTACTTTCATATTCTCCTTCACTGCTTCGAATAACATTGGGCAATGGGTCTACAGCAACCGTGTTTTTTCTTTAGCGAAGGGTTCATTCAGACGGTCTCAGTGTGCGTTGTCTGTGGGTAGCACTACGGATGTCGGACATCACGTTCGGCTCGACTGCTTGACATTGTAACTGACGACTTCCTGAAATGACCATGAATGACTACGACGCTGAATTTTATGGTGCAGACAATATTACGCCCACCAAGAGGATCTCTATCAGGTAAAAGAAAAAGACTTTGATATTTTGTTACACCGTTGGATGTTCAATAATTGAACATCCAAAATTGAATACCAATTATTGGTATTCAATTTGCTCACCTCACATATTTTAATGAAGAGATTATGGCGAGTCTGGTCAAGGTCACGGGGTCGTAAGTTCATACGCCGGTGCCTCTTACCAAGTCATTGATGACGACGAAGACGATGACTACGACCAGGATTACACTGAGACTTATGACTACAATAGTCGTGAGCCATCAATTTCTCAAGCCCGAACGGATCCGCGTGACGTCCATAACAAGTGTTGTAATAACGCCGTTTGGTGTGTGAAGGTAATTAGTAACTTTTAAGCAAAATAAACCGAATTTTTGCGTTTCGTTCTATTTTTCGAAGTAATCGAATAATCTGTACTTCTTCTATTCATTTTCAGGATATATGCGGTATTATTTGTGCAATGCTGACCTGGTTTTTAATTTTCTACGCAGAGTTTGTTGTGATGCGAATAATATTATTCCAGAGCTCTTACACCATATACAGAAATGTCAATGGTGTGATTTGGCAGGGAATTGCTATTCTTGCATTATGTGCCCATTTCAGAACCATGTTCACAGATCCAGTAAGTTCTTTGAAACTTTTTTAAGTTGTTTTGTATTCTAAAACTTTGGAACGAGGGAGGTTGATTGTTGAATTGCCTAACGTGAGTTGTCATTACTTAATTCAAGGGAGCCGTTCCTCGTGGAAATGCCACCAAAGAGAAGATTCAGCAAATGGGGCTTCTCCAAGGTCAAGTTGTTTACAAGTGTCCAAAGTGCTGCAGTATTAAACCTGAAAGAGCTCATCATTGTTCTGTGTGCCAACGTTGTATTCGTAAAATGGGTTAGAGAAAACGATGTCACCTCCTTTAAACATTTCTAGTTCACATTCCTAATTTCATGCCCGTTTTTATTTTCCTAGACCATCATTGCCCGTGGGTAAACAATTGCGTGGGTGAAAACAATCAGAAGTTTTTCGTTCTATTTAACGTGAGTCTGTCACGCCCACGACAATATTGAGAAAGTGTGACCCAGATTCTAATCTAAATCACTTCAATTCTTCTCTTCCAGTTTTATATTGCCCTGCTTTCAATTCATTCAATGATTCTTGGTGTGAATCATTTTATCAACTGTATTCAGACTGAATGGAAGGAATGCGGTAGTTACACTCCACCAGCAACGGTTGTCTTTCTCATCTTCCTCATTTTTGAAGCTCTTCTATTTACAATATTTACTGCAGTAATGTTGGGAACTCAACTTCAAGCCATTTCCAAGGATGAAACGGTAATTTTCGTTTTAATTAGTTAATTAGTCTCCCGCTTTCTCCTCTTTCTAAATAAAGTTCCCAACTCATTAGCATTTAGCACTGTGGTCAGCCTCGTGGTAGAAGACCTTCTAATTACTGTTAACGCAGTCATATCACTTCCTCCAAAGATCGTTTACCTCAACTCTCGAATAATGATGACTAGCAAGCACGCTAGTTCATATTTGGAGGTCAATGACCCGCTAAGCTCGCAATTTGTTTTGATTTGTCAGGGAATCGAACAATTGAAAAAAGAAGAGGCAAGATGGCGAAAGAAATCGAAATGGAAAAGTGTTCAATCCGTCTTTGGTCGATTTTCTATTGGGTGGCTTAGCCCTTTTACTCAAGCTCCGCTTTCATCTAGACCTTCGGCTGCTATCTACTTTCCGGTATGAGTATTGTAAACAACTGTCACAATTCAGCATATTCCATATTGAGACAAAGGACATGAAATTGACGATTAGTTGACTTAATGTGTAAAATTAACTATAGATAGGTAGTAAGTAACTAGTGATGATGAAACCAAAGAGCTATTTATTTCCATTATGACTTCATCGTTATTTTTCATTGTCGCCTCCAATAAAAATGTGTATTCAGGCGAGGTTTTCTGAGAAGGCTCTCTGGCTCATCTCTTTAGAAGGCAAGGGCAGGAGAGGACGTGACAATCCATAACTTCCCCGTTAGTCACCCAGAGAAGGCAAGGAAGGAAGGGTAAACGATGAGATGGTATCCGAACCCTAAAAACCTAAAGGGGGTAAATCTCGAATGACAAAAAACCTGTATTTTCACATAACCCATGAATCTTTCCGTTCACTTTACATTTCAATTCAATGGATCCCCAACTTCCTGAGCGAAGGCAGTGAGGACTTGAAAAGTCTTAAGGAGGGGTAGGTGTTGGTCGTGTTTTAATTTGATTTATAAGTTGCACTTTGAAAGTGAGTTTTTTTAGGCCCACTTAGGGTCGAGTGCATAACAAGGCATAAGAGCGAATCTCAACACAAAGCTCATCAGGTGAATGTTCTCAGCTGAACCATCCAAGACATTCATAAAGATTCACATCGCCGGAAGCGAACAGGAAAATTTTTATCTGGCCTGCACAACTAGTGTGCGAAGAAGCGTTTTCTATCCACATCCCTGGGCAGCTTCGATACACCCACCCCAATTAAGCATCTTGTCAGTCAAGCTTTAAAGAGAGTTCAAAATTCTCGGCAGAGTGAGTGGTTACCCGTGCCAAAGTAAGCAAAAATAAGGAACGTTCGAGTTTATACACTGCTTCCGAAAAATTCCGGATCGGAATACTATGCATTTTTTTTAAAGTTAAAAATAACCCTGAGTTCCTTGGCTCTCTGACAAACTGGAGTGAGGCAAGGTCCTCGTACGCCGAAATTCTTTTCAGGATTCAGAAAGAATTCGGAGGAATTACATCTTTTAGAAATTTTTATCGCTTCCTTTTGATTTCCCTTTTTCTTGGCTAATTTTGACGTTGCTGGATCTTCCATAGGTGTTGACAGTTGGCAGTAGAATCTGATTGGACAATGGAGGTAAGTTGGGGCGGAGAAGAGGAGGAGTTAATGTTTATGTGTGATAGTCCTTCCCCACAACCCCAGCCTGACCTTCACCATGTCCACTGTGGTCACCCTCACACCGTTGACGATCTTGAGCATGACCCGGATTCTCTAACACTGGAATCAGTAACCTACTAAAATTATTAACAAAAGGCATTTTCTTACGAAATGAAATGTATGACCTCTTGAATTTTGACTTGTAGAACCAATCGGAGGTCGTGACTAATACCCAGACCGTGACTACCACGAAGGTCAAGAAGAAGAAATCAAGCACACGATCAGAATCCATTTCGGTGGTAAGTGACAGCATGAAATTCCATAAATATCTTTCATATAAAATTACATTTCAGTTAAAACTATTTAAATCTTGATCGACATTAGGGTAGAGGCGTGACCTACAAATTTAGGTCACGTGGTCAAAGCGACAGGTCACGATGTTAGAACTAAGAAAACAATGTAGGTCACACGGTACTTTTAATAGCATTGTTTATTGGGGTGAATTTCGAGCTTTTTTTTTTT
>JABASK010000480.1:0-14299 GCA_019776465.1 Rambutanura hunanensis | reverse complement strand
GAGGTTGACACTTGGTTGGGCACTGAAATCCTCCAGGACAGTTTTATACTGCCTGACAGTTGAAGATAATGGAACAATGGCGGCTGACTTTTGTGTAGTCTATCCCCGACACACAAAGTTAACAAAGGACTTTCTCTCAAACTTGGAGAAACTGTGTAAAGTGTTATCAGCGACATAAGCGTACCGGTTCACTTTAGACGTCGAAAATAATAAAATTCATAAAACAATTTCGCGAAACAAATAAAGTTTTTGATGAAATTTCTTTTACTACGTAAGTATAGCAATTACCCTTCTGGTACGAAGTAGATACGAATGGTTCATTCTATTAAATTCTGAAGAGATAGAAAGAAGCCTCTGCGTAACTTTTTCAATTCCCGACTTTTCAAAATTCTAAAAGGTTATTGTATTGAATCAAACGCCACAACATGACTTACTCTTTAATTCGCGACTATTTTCCGTCGAATTATTATCATCGAATCACGTTTAGATTCTGCAAGTACTAACGTAAGTTGCTGATGCTCCCTGCAATTATTAATTCTGATTCTACTGATTCTGATACAACATATAGTGAGGTTTAGCCACTTGCAGCAATATGTTCCAATTCTAAATATTTCCGTTGGATTCGTAGTTCAACAAGTACGCTAGAGGCAATTGCAAAATATTTATGAATTTGTAGTTAGTCGAAAAAAGTGTAACGTAAATCCCAGTTGCAAAATGGACCTAGTAGTTGCTTCTCATATTCTGAATTAGTTTTATTACGTTGAATTCTCTACTATCTTTAAACAAACTAATTACAACTCACCTCCTTTAGTTTACAACAATTTTTTTTCGAAGGATTTTGGACTGCAAGCATACTACTATAGTAAGACAAGATGATCTAGAATTCTTCTTCGTCACTTATAGCAATACTCCAATATTTTAAGCCGAAATATTTGACTAATCGACTCCAAGTTTCTTCTTGAGAGATGCTGGCATTTCTGGAGGTGGAGGTCGGGGAATTCGAAACGCGACCTTGACACCGTCATAGATGAACCACTGAAGGGCAGTGAGGGTACCGATCATGATTATCCTGGCAGTAAGACCTTTCCATACACCACCAAATCCAAGTTTCTTTAAAATATCCCCAGCACTCGACCCTTTGTCTTGGTTCAATTTGGATACGACCGTTATCAGCCGGATGGGAGACAATGGCGCAGAAAACTCCAGCAATATAACCAGCTGCAAAAGTTACAACCAATTGTTCACCTTTCGTGCACTCTGCCCTGGGTTTTGGAACCACATGCCTAAGAGCAAGGTAAAAGTAATTAGCAGCCTTAATAATTTAAACAAGAAAACTTGATTTAAATTCTTGATTCGATTAAACGTATATTTTACTTGTAAAGAAGTTCGACAGTCCTTTCGTAAACAAGCAAACTTCATCATGGTATATGGAATTTGTCTCATCCAAAGGGGTACCAGAGATCTACAAAAAACCATTGTTCCTTAGAATTTAGCTTAATTTGACAAATACGAATGCACGATGAGCAGTTAGTAATAGGTATAACTCACTTGTAAAATCCATTCAACCCTTCTTGTTGATAAATTATTGGAGCAGCTTCACGGAGCGTTGATGCAAAACCGGGCTGAGTTTGAATACGAACCTGGGAAAAAGAACATTTGGCATTTTAAGTGAAACTGTTTTTAAGACGACACGAATTAAAATTTGACTCTCAAAAATTAATTGTCCCGAAGATGATCGATGTAAGGTAACGAAGTTTAAGGAAGGAGACAATTGACATAACACTACCCTCCTTAAAAGGTTAGACTACGTAAGATTTCAACAACGGGATAGACGCACTTTGGCACACTTATGACTCATTCATCTTTCATTGAGAGAAGAGATGGATCTAAGGAGCGTGCATTAGGAAGTAAATCTAATCTGAGCTATTAGTAAATTTTGATGTCAATCGTTACCTTCACGGCTTCCATAGGACTCAGCGCAATGTCAGCAAAGAACTCAGCGGAAGCAGATGCTGCCAAATACAAACCAGTTCTGTACAAATACGCATTTTCCTCTCCCAGGGCATCGGCATAGAGGATTTTAAATACTTCGTATAGTCCAAACTTGCACAATCCCTGATATGAAAAAATGACTGCATCAGCCTCACGTCAGTTATGTAAAGACTAATAAAAATAATTAATTAAAATTAAACTAATATAGTATTCCTACCTGCATAGAGTAACCTATAAATGTTGGTGCCCATCCTTTGGCTAGTCCCCTAGTGCCATCTTCTTTGATGGTAACCTACATGAGACGTTTACGTTGAATTGAACGAACTTTCTGCAGAAATAATTATTAAACTATTTTCATTAGGCAACCGTTACTACTACTTACCTTAAACCCATTCATGATGTTTTTGTACTTATCAGGGTTTACTTGAAGCCGACATTTAACCAAATCCAATGGGACTACAGCTGTATGCGTAACTCCACAGGAAATGATTCCACCGAAACCACATAGAGCAAAGAATTTAAGTGAACCGTATTCACAGGAATCACCCTCTATGCAAAATATGAAAAGTATAATTATTAAACATTCACTAGGCGACTTGCTTTAACAATACGACCGCTTCTACAATTATACCGACTATCGCAGGCATAACGATATTTCTTGTTGGTACAAGCGACGGTCGTGCCACAGGCCGTTCTCCCTCTGCACATCTTGCAGTTTGAAATGGATTTAGAAACGGGTTGGACTTCGCAATTTCAAGAAGTGAGTCGAGCATCTTCAGACCTAATTATGACAAAATCAAATGTAACTTCTTTTGACTATAGACAAGTTTAATGCGTGACCCGACCGTGGCCCATTCACGGGACTTTTGAGAGCAGTAAAAGTCTATTTTTAAAAATCTTAAAATAAAAATAAATCCAAATATAAAGACTAATATATATCAGTTACTAAATACTATTCGCCTAATTAAGCGTAATTAATAACCGTATTTAAAATAAGTAGGTTTGACCTCATTAACCGGAATCCGAATGAAATGCACACTGAATGCAGAAACCCGGACGCCTGATCGGTGTGTGGGCGTGGAAGAGACCCACTTATTGAATTGATAGTGTATTTTGACTTCATCTTTCTTCAAATCTTATACTAATCTTTCTTAATTAACCACACTAATTGTGTTAGTTACCTTAACTGTATGGGATCGTATGCCGGCGTAAATTCAAGTAACTTTGACAGAAGAAGGCCCACTGGACTCGACTGATTTGACCAAGATGGAGAACGAGAAAGAGAAGGATAGAGTGATAGAGAGAGAGAGACAGAGGGGTTCATTCTCATGTCACTCCCATCACACGTGGTTACCGTATCCTCTTACTTCATCACATATGGGCGCCTAACAGAACTGGGTGGTTCCTGGACTGAACCAATAATGTCAATCATAGTAAACTCGATATCATTAAACGGGGGAAGCAATGCAACTACAATAAAGAGGAGTTTGACGGAAACTAAAAAGAACTGACCTCTTCCATTATGATAAATTATAAAGTTTGTCTTTATTCATAACATTTTTTTAAGTATTTGAGAGCAATTCTCAAGTTTCTGCTCCCGATTTTTGGTTAATAATCAGTTGTAAATAAGAGAAAATCAAGTAGTACTCTTCCAAGTCAAGTCATTTATCTTAGTTTACAGCGTCGTCAAATTAATAAGTAACCACTTTAGTATTATTTAGTTGAGTAGTTACTTTTTTGTTTTACATCTAACCTAAGCATTTGCAGGAAGATGTTCATTATTTGCTAAATCCTAACCTTACAATACTTTAAAATCATTATTCTTCGAATTCGATAACGCGCGTTGTTTTCATAATAAACTTCTTAACATAAGATGATTGCGTCTTTTAGAAATTTTACTTCTAGCGAAATATTCATTTATAAGTTTTTAAACATATTAATACTATACAAAAAATAATCTAGTGTATATTTGTTGAAGGCCTGCGGACTGTGATGATAACTAACAGACAATAACCTTCGATAGAAGTAATTTCGAAGAGTGAGATAATACGCTAGTAAAAAAAGGAACACCACGGAGTGCGGATGAGAGAGAGAGCGGGGTATTTCGGACCCCGATTTATTGAAAAACTGACGACTGTGGTGGGGTGGGCGGGTTTCACTCACAACTGTTCCACATACTTCGAAAGTTTTTCTTGGGCACTGAGCACTGTTTCATCCGAAACGAGACCCGGTTGAAGGATGTCCATTTGTGGATTGGACACTGGGTGTGGAGAATGTGACGGGGTAGAGGGGTGGTGGGGACGTGGGGAAGGTGTGGGCATCGCCCGAGGGGATGCACTTGGGCCAGATATAGGAGTAGGTGGGCCCATTGGTGAGGAAACTGGTGCAGGGCGACCACCAAACCTTTGAGGAAGTTGTGACTGTAGGTTAACATTGTTAAGCTGATTGGTTATTTGCATTTGAGGCATTTGAGGTTGGAGTTGTTGGTGATTACTAGCTCCACCTCCCCCTACCATTTGATTTCCCATGTTTGAATTAATTTGAATTTGATTCATTTGTGGATTTCCTCCTAACTGATTCATCTGTGAATTCCCACCCATCTGATTCATTTGAGGAGTTCCACTAAGTGGATTCATTTGAGGATTCCCTTGATTATAGCCCATGAACTGTTGTTGCCCTTGAGCTTGACCACCGTTGTTACCAACATTTTGAACCTGTGGTTGCTGTTGAGCTTGTTGCTGACGGATCAACATTTGCTGTTGTTGTTGCTGTTGAATGAGCCACTGCTGTCGTTGTTGCTGTTGCTGCGGACTTAGGATTTGGGAATGCTGTTGACCAAGCTGGGCATGCTGTTGTTGTAAGTGTTGTTGTTGATGACCCATCCCCACGTTTTGCTGGGGCATTCCACCTATACAAATTATAAAGACTTATTCCCCAAATACTGAATTCTTTCTTTCTTTCTGTAGATATATTAAATCCTAAAATAAGTAAAAGAACTCCTTTAGAGTTGTTTTATAACGTACCAGAATGTTGCAATACATGCTGCTGCTGCTGACCCTGGTTGTTCATCGGAACTTGATTCAACATTTGCTGACCTTGTTGCTGGACGGGTTGACCTTGTTGTACAGCTTGTGCTTGCTGATTCGCTTGTTGTTGTTGCTGTCGATGTCGGATAAATGCTGTCATAAGCTGCGGATTTGACTTGAGTATTTGCAATACTTGTTGTTGCTGTTCGGGCGTTGTTGGAGATCGGAGAGTTTGTAATAATTGATTAAGAAGAAGGTGGCCCTGTTGCGGCCCTTGACAATTAACCGGTTGACTTGGAACAATGTTCCGCACCTGCTGATTCCTCACCAACATACCTACAAGAAAGCGGTTGTTAGCATTTAAGTCAATGTTATCAGGTTACATCCAAAGAATTTTAATTACTGAAATGTAGCTAATGAATGATTGTAAATCTAAGGGAATTTTGCTAATGCCAAAATTTTTTCATAAAAAACGTTTCCTCAAAAAAAAATTTTTTTTTCGTTGGAATTGGAAACTCGTTTCGCCCACCGTTTCGGCCGGGTACCCCATTGCTCAAATCCACCCATGTGGTCGATCTAGTAATTAGCGTAGCATGTCGACTCTTTCCGAAAAATTAAATTCAAATCTAACCTTGCTGCGGAATCTGCTGTTGCATCATGTTCATCTGACCCATTTGATTGCCACCCGGCCGAGGGGGTAGACTTTGTTGGTATCGCGGAAGTTGATCCATTCCTGGAAGAGTGTTGAGACCAGGATGTCTCAGCTGAGGATTGCCGAGTTGATTTGGAACCGGACGTGACGTTGGGCTCATTTGAGGAGAAGTACCACGGAACTGACTTTGAGCCATAGGAACAGGTGTACCTTGTTGTTGCATAATGTGTTGTAACGTCCCAGGATGTTGTTGTTGCTGGGGTTGTTGCGGTGGACTTTGTAATTGACCCATCGCTACTGGCCCAAGTGGTTGTGCTTGTTGACGAGCCACTTCTTCCTGGACTTGTCTGGCAGCCTAGATAATTAATAATGTTGGCTTTTACAATGTCTGCTAGGAAGTCATAACTGGTAACTTTCCTCTAATAACACACGGGTCTCACTAATCCACTTTCGGCGCCAAACGTTTCGAATCTTTACTTTCGTTTCTTACTTTGTGTCTTTAGTGACATCTTCGTCTCCTCAAATTGACTACTTTTTAAATTGAAATGGTTGAAAACTCATAATTCAAAACTGCAGTAAAAACTCCAATGAAAAATCCATAACAAATACATAATATTTCAAACAAAGGACTTTAACCGACGTACTCTCCTAATTTTCGTAAATTATTGGTGAATGTGGGTTAAAGGAGACTAGACCACTACCATTTACCAGTGAAAAAATATTTTGTCTAATCAAGTTTTTTTCTAAAACAACTTTTTAGCGGATATCAACATATCTTCAAGAATCATGGTGTTAGGTTAACTAATCTTTTCTTAATTTTTGAAAAACAATTTTAAAGTTCCAACAAAAAATTTTTTTGAACTTTTTGTATTGAAGCAACTCCAAATGGCTTGACTATTGGTGAAAATATGTTGATATCTGAAAATTTATTTTGGAAAAAATCTTAGAAAAAAAATTGCTTTATGCCCTGATAATAATGGTCTATTTTAATGGCGAATGTGCATTCCTAACGTCAACTTCCAACTTTTCCAACTTCCAACTTTTCGTTCAGATAGCATTCGATGCAGTGCAGTGAAGAAGAAACGGCAAGGATATTTCGAGGAATAGTGAAAGTTCAAGATCTCCGGAAAAAATAAAATGAAAGATTAAAAACCAGTTATTCAAACAAATCGGATCCGCCACCAGTCAACTGAAAATTTAACACCTAAAAGGAATTCTTCCCTAAACCACACCAACTTGAGTGACAATAACCAGGAAAGTCAAGTCCATCAGAGTTCATAATGAATTATGAATTTGAATCCATATCCTTCGTCATTTTTTCGGCAAATATTCTTCAAACAAGTACATGACAAAATGCTGACAATTTCCACTGTTCGACACGGTAGTTGGATAATTTTTACAACTTTTAATTCTCACATAACATGAAACACAAAAACAAAAATCAAATTAAGTCAATGGAGATTTCAGTAAGTAGGTAAATGAGTCAGAAGCAGTTAAAAATTCAAAGGGAACTAAACCTTAGAAAAAGGTTTAGTTGCCTATTGTTCTAGTAGAAGTGAAATTCAAGCCAGAACAAACCAAATCAGAACCCAAGAAGGAAACGAATTGAAGAGTTGAAGGATTTAGAAAAGAAAAGTAACAAGAAAACAACTGCTAACACATACGAAAGTGACCACAAGGGTATATAAAAAAGGATAAAGGGTTCCATTCAGGATAAAATTTCTTACCAAGCATTTACGCTCGGACATAAATCATGCTATGTCATGCGCAAATTCATCTACAACCCGAGAAGTGGATAGTGGACACGTACGATAGAATGCAAGAGGAAATTATAATTATGTATATTAAGTTCATTTAGGAAAACCAACAAGAAACTCTTGGCCCTTGGAAGTGATAGCAAGGTACCAGTGACGGGTATTAAAGAGATTGTTTCGTATGTACCTGCAAGGCCGCTAGAGGAGCACCACTCCCAGGTTTTCCACCTATTGGGCCAGCCTGTTGGTTCGTCATGGCAGTTGAGGCCAACTACAAATTCGACAAAAGGATTAAAATATAAATACCCCTGCAAAATATTCTTTGGACACAACAACATTCTCGCTACAATAATTTGTTAAAAAATACAAAGGACAAAAAGTCGTAAATACTAACCTGCGGCGGTGGAGCTGCTGGTGCAGCACCGCCTCCTCCCATTTGCATCATCATTTGCATTCGACGTCTTAAGAGCTGATTTTGTTGCACTCGCTGATGAGCTTGTTGTTGACGAAGTTTGTGCTTGATGTTAGCACAAAATGGAACCGGACATTTTTGTTCTAAGCAGTGTTTTGCATGATAACAACACAGGGCAATGAGTTGTTTGCAAATAGGGCAACCACCATTGGTTTTCCGTTTGCAGATCTAATTAATTTTTAACCAAATCCAAATTTAAAAATGAACTCGAAACTTTCTTGTGAAACCACGAAAGCCAGCTTGAAGCACGTGGAACACAGAAACGAAAGGAGTAGCTTGCTTGAAGACAAATTGAAAATTAAAAATGAAGTTGAAGCTTTCTTTGTGTACCCGCGCAAGCCACCTTAGTTTTAACGCAAACCAAACCCAGGAATTAAAGCACCAAACAAGTTGAAGGCAAATCAAAATTTAAAAGTGAACTAAAAATTTTTTTTGTGCAACCACGAAAGCCGGCTTGTTGTTGTAATATGCCGACCACAGGAATTCAAGCAGCAACTTAGTTGAAGGTTGAAGGATAAAGGTTAGAGCAAAAGCAACAAAAAAATTTATTTGTAACACTTATTATTTATGTAGAACACCTTAAGTATTTACCTTAGCATGAGACACCACTCGTCTCATTTTTTGACACGATGGTAACCGACAATTGGCATCTCTACATTGGCAGGCATGAACCAATGATTGAATACAACGTTGTATCGAGAGCTTACGAGCTTCCTGTGGATTTGACTGCTTGGCGTCCCCTGGCACTGGACTGGACCCATCATCCAAATCGAATCCTAGTTTCACCATGCGATGAGGGTGTCCTTGTTTCTGGTAGCACGGGACACATAAGTCGAAGTCGTCACAAACACTGCAGTGATATCTGAAAAATACAAATAACAGCCAATTCGAGCATTTAGAACTTTGGATTATACAGGCTCTCTTTTCCAAGTATCAAGTATGATGTTACCTTGTTTCCACATGCGACTTGCAGTTATTACAAGTGTAAACGAATCTATCCTGTCCTTGATTATGCAACTCGAACAACATCGCCATGCTAGAAAACTTAGCTCTACGAAGACTTGAGAACTCATAGTGCTTATCACGGGCAAGAGTAAGAAATGCATCACGCCCATCCATTAAATCACAGGTCTGTACTGGGTCTGGATCTTGGATCGTCTACGTCAACATCGCCATGCTAGAAAACTTAGCTCTACGTAGACTTGAGAACTCATAGTGCTTATCACGGGCAAGAGTAAGAAATGCATCACGCCCATCCATTAAATCACAGGTCTGTACTGGGTCTGGATCTTGGATCGTCTACGCTCATAAAAATAGAAATAGAAAAATAGAAATATCACCATACCAATAAAATCAAGTAATTCAATTGCAACCGGAGCACATCTTTATACAGACAAAACTCAGCTAAGTTTTTTTTTCAACAGTAGGCAGAATTGTAACAAATGGGAAGGATCCGATGTCTGACTGAATTTTGTCTGGCTAAAGCCGTGATAACTATTTTAAGTTACCCCTAACGAAGCTGCAGATTGAGCTGAATGAAGTCGAATAACAAAGAAAACTTCCTTGTGCTTTTCCATAGTGGCGAAAATTTTAGTCGACAAATCATTTCCAGTTTGAGGTGCATTTGACTTCTTGTTATTCTTCCTCTGATTAGATTTATTCTTGTTCGACTTTTTCGACTTCTTCTGCCCAGGTTGTTTCTTCTTACCATCCGGAGTACCTTCTTCTGCCTCTTCCTAATAATTTCAGATAAGAACACTACTATTTGAGCCTGATGGTTTTCCTCCGTCACAAAAACATTTCAAAAGTTGCATCTTACGCTTTCTGTCCATGGCACCGCTGCTGCGGCAGCTTCTGCCGCTGCTTCTTGTCGACGCTTTTCTTCTTCTTCTTGATCTAGCTCTTTGATCGACTCCTCAAGCACATTGGGCCAAAAGTCTCCTTCAAAATAAGGTAACTCTGCAGCTGACGACAAATTATCTTCCATAGCTTGTTTTAGAATATCCTATAACCAACACAATATCATTTATCATAACAACAATATTCTAATATTGAGCAACTTGTTCAATTTTATACTAAGGTTGAAGTATCCATTTCTTGCCTTGTAATCTAGCACAATTCTCTCAATAATTCCTTTATCCAACATTTTCTTGTACCATTCTTGAAGTCTTTTTGGTTTTGGAATTTTTTGTTCAGTCGGATGACAATGAAAAATATAATCATCTCCTTCAGAAGGCGGACAAGCCCAAATATGCGCCATTGTATAACCAAGTTGTTTCACATACTCCAAATATCCCAAAAGAATTTCATGATATACGGCAGTTCTAAACTGTCTTGGCTTGAAAAAGTGAACAGAATCCAAGTACGCAATGTAAACACGACGTGTATTTGGATTTGGACACTCAGAACCATATTCTTGAACATGCATGCCGAAGAAACATACGTCAGTTCCATCAATTTCTTCAAATGCAAACAGTGCTTTTGCCCTACAACGAATCAATGTTTTCAATTTACAGTATAATATTATCTACTCACTATCAAATGCAAAAGCAACTAAAAATCATACAAGATCTCTTGTATCTTGTAGAATGACTCACTTGTACGGAAAAGTTTCATTGAGATCTCCACTATCTACATAGCGGTTCTTCATTCCAGGTTTAACTTCTACAATTTTATCCGAAGAAGATACTACACGAATGAATACTTCACCAGCTCCAGCTTCTTTCTTTTTTAGAAAATTATTCACTCGAGTCTCAATATAAGTTCCCAGTTTTGACGTCGAAAGTCTTTTAGCGTTGAATTTGTTCTCTTTTTTCTTGATATTTTTTGCTTTTAAACAATTATCACAAGTAAATCTGTGGACAATGATATAAAGATTAAAATTCCATTTCAAACGAAATGTTTGTTGGCTTCTCAAATAAAAGTTAAAGAATATACAGTTAGTTTCATAATTTCACTTTTCCTAACTCAAAACCAATCGCCAATCGCCATACGTGCAAGGTTAATATTTCATAAGCATATCAAACTTGCCCTATGGTATCGATATTCGTTGTTTCTAACTTTTAAAAGCGTTGGTCTACTAAGAGCTTTCGGGAAAGTAAAACGAAAGTAACTATTAACTAAACAAATAGTACTAGTAAATACTCCTTTTTAATCTCTGAAAACTTACCCATTAGGCCAAATGCAATCCATATGTAGTACACAAATCTGGTGCAACTTTCGACTACAGTCATTACACTCGACAAATGGCTCCAATTCCAAATGATCATTTTTCACCTCAACGAATTGGTCCTTCTTGATGGAGCTACGAGCAAAGTATTAAAATAAAATACCGTCTCTTTCCTTTCTTTGATATTTTACCCGTTGAATATTTAGCTTACGCGGATGGCTGTGCTGGATCATCTCCTAGTGTCACAGTGTCTCCTTGGATTTCATTGAAACACTTCTGACAGTAAGTATACCTGTAGACCAAAACAAAATTTACATCAATTCTTATATTGTAATGAAGTTTTCTGTATCATCCAAATCCTCAATAAAAAATTTTTTGGTCCAAAAAAATTTTTTTTTGCTCAAGTTTTTTGTATCATTCAAATCTTCAATAAAAATATTTTGAGAGCCAAATTCCTATTAAAGTTTGTGATTACAATATCTGAGAAACTTATTGACTGTGAACAAACTTTTACTCGAAAATGGAGATATATAAGAATTTTGATTCATTTTATAAAAATACTTCACAATTTTAGACTCAAGAAATAACAAATGCAAAATTCAAAGGTTGTAAAAAAAGAAAGTAAAATGTCAACTTTCATAGCAGTCCTACTATTAATAATGAAGTACACATGTAAAAATTAGCAATTTTACCTGTTTTGGTACGAGTAGTACTTGGCATCACGTGGGATTGTACATAGTTGTTTTCCGTAGCAACACAGGGTTTGAGGGTTGAACGTATACTTTCTTCCACAACAATATCCTAGTGACTGCATGACTGGATCAATCTCAGCTTCAAATACTTCGGAAAGCTATAAAGAAGTTGAACAATTACTTATTCCTACATTAAAGTTGAACGTATATTTCTTACCTTTGTACAATACCGGTAGACACGCGATGTTTTACGATTGTACAACCAAGCATTATCGAACATCAACCATACATCATCCACATATTCCCATGGATCATTATAGGCGCCACAATCTAGTCGTTTCTTGATTGTGGATAAATCCATTGGCTTCTTCACAATATCAAAGTAGTCAGGAATTCCCAACGTCTATCAACGAAACACAAAGATAGCATTAACATACATAAAAGGATACCCAATGTTAATGTGAATTTAGTAAGTACGTCTTCTAAAACACGGGCACAATTAGAACTTTACTATTTACTACCTGAGGATCTACTGGCATTTTGAACGGGTGCGATTCGGGATCTTGTCGAAACAATTTGTCCAATGTTGGATACAACGCCGTTTTTAATTCTTCTGGAGTGAACACTACCAAAAAGTACCAAAGAAAGTTAATAAAATTTTAGAACTACATTCGTTGCCTACAACTTATTCCTTTATTGTTCAAACTTACGGCACTTTTTCTTTTCAGCATTTGAACTTGAAGGTGATGCTGCATTAGATCCACTTGGGACCTGCGCAAGGCTTGTTGATGTTCCAGAAGTAGGAGATCGTTCAATCTTAATTGTGGAAGAAGTAGCATCCATTGATTCTGAGTTGCTAATGGTTGACATCGGACTGATCGGTTCATCTTTTATTTCTTCTAGTGGTAAAATTCAAAACAAATTATTAATTACAAAATACAAGCTAGGTACTAGGAGGAAACAAAGAGATAGNGACTGATCGGTTCATCTTTTATTTCTTCTAGTGGTAAAATTCAAAACAAATTATTAATTACAAAATACAAGCTAGGTACTAGGAGGAAACAAAGAGATAGAACCCTAAACCACGCATGAAATGGATGAAGGAAACTAATAAGTAATACTAACTATGCCTCTTGTTACCTACCGCGACATCGACTGGAACGCAGGTCAATCTCTAAACGACGACATTTATTCCCTTTTCTCACTCGGAGTATCATTTCTTTGATCAAAAAGACAGTAACCCGGCTCACAATCAGAGTCATGACTTATGACATGACACTGCCTTTCACATTCACTTTGGTCTATGCACTTTGTTACACCCACTGCTTATTACCAACTAAAAAAAAACGTTCGAGCAAATGAAATCATTCTCAACTAAATCCCAACTGCTGAAATTGCAGCCGGGAAGTGAAATTGATATTGATCAGTCAAGTGTCTCGCCTTTGACCTTTCTGAAACCTTAGATGTTATGGCCACTTTTTATAGGAAGGAATGGAATAATAAAACGTTATCTTTAGACATTTGCGTAAAGGCATAACTCATAACATTATCAGACGCTATGTAAAATGAAATCCGCGCGTAGACGTTTCGGCAGAATACCTAATTATTCACTACATTCGATAAAGATTCAGCAGTTCTGTACAAGTAAAACCCCAAGACACCCACTAGTTCTACTTCTTCTACTTGACTCTCTGGCAGTTTAGTAAGCGTTAGGAAAGTTAACGGTACTACCACGTAGTGAAAACTTCCTTGCTTCGCTTTAATTGCTAACAATAAGAGTTTTATTGTCGTTCCACAGCACTCAAAACATAATTGCTGAAATTAATCATTTAGGAAGTTCTGTTCCCGTCTCCATCGAGGACTTTGAAAATCATAAGTGCAAAAACTATACAGTCGTCTACAATAATCGACGTTTTCATTGCGGTAAGACTAAGATCAAAAAGTTTAAGTGGGCTACATGTCTCTTTTAAATTGAAAGACGTTGCATCTAGTAATGTAATTTCATGACCACATTATCCTAACCTTCTGGTCCAGATAGGTTAGGTTGCTTGAAATATTGTAGCAACTTGCGCGATTACTTTACTTTGTAAAAATCAAATCTCAATTTTTATTACAGACCATAACTTTAGAAAAACGCTTGCCCCGCCCCTGGTACATCTCCTCTCCTCTTCGAGATTCCGTAATTGCGGGGTAATATAAAAGTACTGCCCGTCAAAATCGCCGCACGAAAAGAAATAGTAATGATAAATATTTCCGATGTGTTTGGTTTCAGAGTTATAAATACGTTTTCCTTCAAACAGATAGTATGAATCGGTTACAGAAATTTACCACCATAGATGCGAAATCTTGACTATGCGCTACCTTGTGTACCGCGCAGTGTTCATTCTCAGCGCCGGCGCATGAGGGTTTTTTAAGAGTTACTCTGTAAAATTGGGCAGAGGAAACGAAAAAACGAAACAAAGTCTTACTCCTTGATGCAGAATTCTGTGTTTTCCCAAAATGATCTTCCGGTTCATCTCTCACTTCCATCATCTCGCCGTCC